>JALJEG010000006.1:518264-543108 GCA_023653615.1 Apiotrichum siamense
CGGGGGTGTAAAGGGGCTCGGGGGGAAAAAAAAGACGCTGGGTGGGGCCCGGCTCGTCCCTCACGGCCAAACCCCCCCCCCCCCCCCCCCCCCGTGCGAGGCTGCGAGCGGCCTCCCAGCTCCGGGCTACTCGACTGCTGCCTACTGTACCTCCCGCGCTTCTACGAGCGGCCGCTGAACCAGCCCACCACGCCGCAATCCTGCTGACCCCCTACAGCGGCAACTTCAAGATGAACGGCGACAGCGCCACCGTCAAGAGGATTGTCCAGGGCCTCAACGACGCCAAGCTCGACGGCAAGAACGGTGAGTATGGTCAAATATTCTGTGCTGTGCTGGCGCTGGCGCGGCGACGACGCTGTAGCAAAGCCGCCGGCTTTGACTGTCCCCAGTCTCGCGCGCTGGGGTGCTGCCCGCAAGCACGTTGTGCGTGGGACAGCCTGCATGTGCACTGGGGACAGGGATCTGGCTCCAGGGGCTCAACGCCACGTCGAGAAATCATGGCCAGTCATGCGGCACTGGCCGCCGGCGCGTCATACCTCGTATACGCCTCCTCCTGACGACCGAACCCAATTCCCGCCCCCGCTCCCCATGAAGCAGCCTAACAGTTAGTAGAGGTCGTTATCGCCCCTCCCTCCCTCTTCCTCCTCAAGGTTCTCGAGCACGCCCAGCCTCCCCTCGAGGTTTCGGCCCAGAACGCGTACATTGTGAACTCTGGCGCGTTCACCGGCGAGATCTCGCCTGAGCAGCTCAAGGAGGCGGGCGTCCCCTGGGTCATCCTCGGCCACTCTGAGCGCCGCTCGCTGTTTGGCGACTCGGACAAGCTCGTCGCGGCCAAGGTCAAGGCTGCGCTTGCGGTCGGCCTCAAGGTGATTGCGTGCATTGGCGAGACGCTTGAGGAGCGTGAGAAGGGCATCACCAACGAGGTGTGCCAGCGCCAGCTCGAGGCAATTGCCGCTGTCCTCGACGAGAAGGACTGGAAGTGAGTACTGCGCTCGCCGAGCGTAGACCCTTACTGACCGCGCAGGAACGTCGTCGTCGCGTACGAGCCCGTCTGGGCCATTGGCACCGGCAAGGTCGCTACCGCCGCCCAGGCGCAGGAGGTGCACTCGGACACGCGCGCGTGGCTCGGCAAGCGCGTCTCGAAGGATGTCGCCGACGCGACCCGCATCATCTACGGCGGCTCGGTCAACGCCAAGAACTGCGGCGAGATTGCGTGCGGCGCGGACATTGACGGCTTCCTTGTCGGCGGCGCGTCGCTCAAGCCTGAGTTCATCGACATCTGCCGCACCGTCAAGCCCGTCAACCCCTAGGAGACTACGGAGGCAGTGGGGAAAACTAGTAGCAAAATGGCTGTAGCCCTGGCAGGCGTGCCGAAGGGGAGACTGTAGCACAGTGTAGTAGCATCAATGCACGCAGTTGCAGCAATGAAGCGCGGGGGACGCGGCGGACCCTGGACCGCGTTGGGTAAGCGCCTGGTACTTGGGGTCTGCTCAAGGGCCTGGTCCGATCTTTCGGCAAGCACTCTGTTCGTCCTACTAAGAGCGGTCTCGCCTCTGTGCCCTTGATGCCTTGCGGTCCTGGCGCCTCGACGCACGACGTGCGTTGGAATGGTTGCACTGGTGTCGGCGACCACCCGGTCCATGGACGTGCAGGACCGGCCTGGCAGCGTTACCACGCACTGCGGGGTGGTTGTATTTGTCTGTGTATTGGGTAGGAGCGCGCGCGCATCATGGAGGTCTAAGGTGGTCGTGGGGCGTATTGGCAAGCCAGCGGCGCGCGCTGGACGTCTACCTCTCCTACATGCCTGCTACGCCCAGCCTCGGCGTCTACAAGCACTCCCACACCCGGTCTCCACTCCCTTCCCAACGCTATGCAGCAGTGCGAATGCATCCTCCATCCTGACACGCCCTCACACGCCCTCTGGGACGCTCTCTACCATCCCCAGGCGTGGTTCATCTTGCGGCGCAGCTTGCCGTCCTCACGCACAACGCCGGCAGACCGCACACGCGACAGCGTCTTGGCGCGCTCGGCGGCGGTCTTCTCGTCGTGCGTCTTGCCCTCGCGAAGCACAAAGTGGATGCGTGCGCTCGGGTGGTGCTTGATGCCCATCCGCCCACGGCCCTTGATGTCCACACGCGCAAGCTTGGGACCCTTGCTGACCCACGTCTCGGCAACGACGAGGCGCGAGCGGCGGAGACCCTTGGCCTCGGCGTGGTCGCGTGCGAGGGCTAGCGTCGACTTGACCCACGTGCGGCCGGCGCGCTTCTCGCCAAACGCCAGCTGGAGGACCGCCTCGTCGATGGGCAGGCCGGCAACCTGCCGGCCGATCGCGTTGAGCTTGCGGTGCGACATCTTGTGGAATGCAGACTTGTATGCGTGCTGCCGGGTGTCAGCGCAGACATGCATTACCCACGTTCTGCGGCCGGGACATACCTCGTTCCACACCTTGGGCTTCGTCTTCAGCTGGTTGTTCTCGTCGACAATGTCGTCAAACAGGCCGCCCTCCGAGGTTGCGACCTGCTCGGCCGAGCCCTGGGCCTTTCCGACGCCCGCACTGCTGTACTCGCGCACTTCGGACACTGTGCCGACCGCGTCCGCAGGGACGCGGATGTCGGTCGCGGACGCGGCAGGTGCGGCCTTGGCGGCGGCGGCGGGAGGTGCAGGCGCGGGCGTCTCGGCGGCGGCCTCTGGCGTCTTCTTGCTCCGGCGCCACGACTGCGGGAGGGGGAGGTTGAAGAACCTGTGTGTGGGTCAGCCAGCGGTCTGGGGAAGCCGGGGCTGGGACCAGAGAGGCGGGAGAGGGGCAGCGGTCGCGGGTAGCGAGGATGTTCGGCTGAGGTCGGGCCGCAAACGATGGCGGCGGCGCCAGCGACCACACAGCCAACCGCTAGTCCACGACGGAAGCCACAACTCCACCCCCCATCTCCAATATCCACCACGACACCAAGACGACACGTACGAGCGGGCAGCGACCGGCGTCGGGGCAGCGAGGCGCGAGGCCGGGACCTGGCGAAGAACGGCGGTCGGCCGCGACGGGCCGGGCACGCTCTGGGCGACTGCGACGGTTAGCTCTCGGGGTGGTGTGGTGCGCGTCTCCACTGCGCCTCTGCAAGTGGGGAGGTACACGCACGGGTGAGGGCCGAGCGCAGTGTCCTGGACATGGTGGTGGTGGTTGATGGGTTATGAATCCTCTGGTCGTGCTCGATCTTTGCTGCTCTTGGTCTTCCGAGGGGCCGAAGATGTCCAACTTTGGCGGGCTGGCGGGAGCAGCGTTATCGGGATATGGGTGTGTGATAAGAATGACATGTCAAATTGGGTGGAGAACACCCTAATGCCCGCCGCCGAGCCTGATCCGACGCTTGTTTGGTGCTGATTGCGGTTCCCATGGCAGACGACGCAGAGGGATGCGCATGCGGCGGCAGGCGGGGCGGGCGTCCGCTGGCCCTGCGGCCACGGCGGCGCCACCGACTTTAGGCTGCCGCGGGCGCGCAGGGCGCAGCGCGCAGGGACACCCGCCGACGGCAGTGCAGCACCAGGGCAGAGGCACGTTCCAACGGCCGCAGCGGCGAGTGCTGCAAACCTTGAGCGACATGCGCGCAGGGAAGGGCAGGGAGGGAAGGAAGGAAAAAAAAAAAAAAATGTCACCGAGAGCGCAGATGGCCATGCACCCCGCGCGCAAACGGAACGCTAGTGTGGGGCGGCGGCCAGCACGCTCGACGTCCTCATGCCGCCATCGGCCGTCATCACCATCGTGTCCCCCCATCCTCCATCCTCCGTCTCCCGTATCATCTCGGCCTGCACATCTCGCTCTCTTTCTCTTCCCGCGCCTCTCCGTCGCGTGTCGCTCCTTGACCTGCAGCAACTTGCTTTGTATTCCCTTGTCCACCAGCAACCCCTTTCCCACGATGGCCACCGACGACGCAAAGGGCAGGATCTCGGTGAGTGTCCCGCCGGCGCGCGCGCGCGCGCGCGCCCTCTTTCACACTCTGCACTTCGTCTCTGCAGCAGCCGACATGGCATGTGTGTCGGACACGACGTTGGCCGTAGAGATTGAGGGGTTGAGAGGCGAGGAAAAAGGACAGAAACAGCGAATGTGTGTCGTTAGCGTGCACGCCGCGCGCGTCGTCGGCCAGGCTTCTGCCATTTCGCTGGACCGCGGCGCCGCCCGTGTTGTTCACTCCGCAGCCAGCCTGCGCATCGGCAACGTCCCAAGCGGTGACCAGAGGGCTAGAGGACTAGAGGACCAGGCGACCAGACGGGTTGCCTGCACCGCCGACTGCGCGCGAGTCCTTCCCCTTACCTGCCCCCCCTCGCCCTCTCTCCCCACCGCGTCCATGTCGCAACGCACGCCCGTCCCCCCCAGAATGACACGTTGCTGACCACCCGCCAGCCCGAGCTCGAGAAGGCTGAGGAGTGAGTAGACACGCGGTTCCCTCCTGGACCCACTTGCCCCAGCCCGCTCCGCGGAATGAGCGAAAATAGACAAGCGAAATAGTGACCGAGTTGGCCACACACTTGACCCGCACATCCGTCTCGCGTCCGTCCACCCGCTAACGTACAGGGGTGCCGTTGACACGACTCCCGCCGCCGCACCGGCCAAGAAGTTTGTCATCCCGGGTATCGTCAGTGAGTAGCGCTCGTGCCCAGAGCCACTGCGTGGGAACCATGCTGACCCGCCAGTCATCCCCATTTGGATGGCCTGCTCCATCACCGTCATCTTGTACAACAGTAAGTGCCTTCGCAAGCGTAGTCGCTATTGCGGCTGCCATTGTGTCCGCCATGCTAACGTGCCAGAATACGTCTTCTCCACCCTCCACTTCAAGTACCCCATCTTCCTCACCACCTGGCACCTCACCTTCTCGGTACGTCACCTCTCACAACTCGTCGCTCCACCGGCGGCTATCGCGGCCGCAGCTCTAACCCTCAGGCCATTGCTACCCGCGTACTTCAGCGCACAACAACGCTGATCGATGGCGCCAAGGACATTGAGATGACGCCTGACCGCTGGATGCGCACCATCCTCCCGATCGGTGCGCTCTTCTCGGGCTCGCTCATTCTCTCCAACTATGCGTACCTCACGCTGTCCGTGTCGTTTATCCAGATGCTCAAGGCCTTCACTCCGGTCGCCATCCTGCTCATCTCCTTTGCGTTCAAGCTCCAGGAGCCCAGCCGCCGTCTCTTTGCAATTGTCTTGATGATCTCCCTCGGCTGCGCTATGGGTGAGTTCCGCTGCGGGAGCGCAGATATCCCCCGCGGATTGCAATGGCTAACACGGCAGCTGCCTACGGCGAGGTCCTCTTCAACCGCACGGGCTTCATCTTCCAGTGCGCGGCCATCATCTTCGAGTCGTCGCGTCTCGTCATGATCCAGATTCTGCTCCACGGCATGAAGATGGACCCGCTCGTCTCGCTCCACTACTACGCGCCCGTGTGCGCCGTCATCAACGCGCTTATGATCCCGTTCTTTGAGGGTGCTGCGCCGTTCTACGACCTGCACCGCGTCGGCATCCTCGTCCTCTTCTCCAACGCCGGTATTGCGTTTGCCCTCAACGTGAGTGCAAGACTTCAATATTGACTAGTGGCTAACTCGGGCCAGGTTGCCGCCGTATTCCTTATCTCAGTTGGATCGGGTCTTATCCTTACTCTGGCTGGTGTTCTGAAGGACATTGTGAGTGGACTGGGCGTGCACCAGAGCCCTTGGCCTAACATGCAGCTCCTCATCTCCGGCTCCGTGCTCGCCTTCAACTCGACGATCACTCCGCTCCAGATCGTTGGCTACGGGTAAGTCGTGACGACTCACAATGAAGACAACCTGGAATATGGCTGACATCCCGCAGTATTGCTCTCGCGGGTCTTGTGACCTTCAAGACAACTGGTGGCAAGTAAACAATCCACAGCGTGTATTGTGGATAGTAACCAGGGTGTGCGATTCTCGGCGGTTATCGCGGAGAAGGCCGCCACAAACGTGACATTATACCCCCGCCCTCCGTCGCGGGCCGTGGTGTCTATACATTCATTTTGTGACCAAAGACTGCAGTCAGCGGCTGCGAGGGTGGTCCGTTACGCGTAGAAGGGAGTAGGGGTGCACGGCGCAGAGACGGGACGGCGCCGGCGCGTCTCCTACCAAGATATAGATACAGGACTGTCGTTTCTAGTGTTCCAGCCCATCCATGTAGACAATTCTCATGCCCATGCTTTGTGCTTTACCTGGCGCAGCAAGTTCGCTGCAGTCCGTCAAGGCACGCAAGGCGGCAAGCTGCGGACAAACCAGCCGGTCGGCTCCAAGGATCCCAGCCACTGCCACGAGTGAGACCGTGTGCGCATTCAATGGAATACGGGCGTATGTGGCGGGCAACGACTGCGTCTGAGGGGGCCAACGCCATGGCCTGGACCTGGACGAGGACGTGGACCTCGACCTCGCCTCTGCTGGGGAAAGTTGCTCGTCTTCGCCGACACCCCTCAGCTCCTCCTCGCGCCAGACGACGTCGGCGGTGTTTGCTCGCAAATGGGCCATTGCGGGGCAATGCGCCGTCATATTACAGCACCTCGGGTTGCGGGGCGGAGGGAGGTGCCGAGATCAGTCCCCCGCCCGCGCCGCCAACTCTTTGCGCAGCGCACGGATGCAGTGTCTGGACCATGATGCGGTCCGTTTCCGTGTGGGACGACACGAGCGGATTTGGCGACGCTGGCCACGCTGGCCACGCCGTTTGGCCCCGTTGGCCCCGTTTGCCCCGTTGGCCACGCCTTTGAGCCATCGGCCCCACTGCCACGTGGCACCAGGGCATCCCGGACCATGCCGAGCGCCCCGCCAGCGAGCCCAGACCCCACTCTGGCCTCTGCGGCGCTCCGCGGCGGGGGAAATTTCAAACCGGGCCGCCGTGTGGTGTGCGATGCCGCCGGCAGCGGGGGGCGGTCGCGGGCGGGTTGCGAGTCGCGAGCACGATGCGGACGAGGTTACACTGCGTGCGTCGAGGAAATTGCCCAAACACTGGGGGCCGGGAACCGCCGGCATGGGGACACGCTGCCAGCCGCCACAGCCCGGCAGATATTGAGATTGCCAGCGGTCGCGCCGCGCGGCCCATACTCGGTGCAGCTCGGGAGGGAGGACAATGGCGCGACACGAGCATGCGCGCGGCTGGGGGATGGCAGACACAAGTGGGCGTGGGGTGGGGCCAACTGGTACGACTGGCTGACAGCAATGGTTGTTACAATAGGAAGAGTGGTCGCACGATACAGCCAGGTGACAAGGCGTGTGGCCGCGAGAGGTGTCGCTGGGCGCCGTCTGGGCAAGCGCGGCCCCCCCTTTTGTTCTGTCAACGGTCTGGCCCGTGACGCATGCACGTCTTCTGGGAATGGCTCCGAGCCCGCTGGTGGCTGGGCGGCGGCATTCCACCTCGCAAACACCAGGCGCTGGCGCCCGGGAGTTCGGCATTCCGGCTCCTCCCGACCAGCCAGGGCCAGGAACCAGTAGTTGGTCAGCCTCTAATCGCAGGCAACGACAATAGGGAATTCCAATCCAGGAGCAAGGAGACATGACGTTTGGCCATGTGCAACGTAATGCCAGTGGCCCCGGTGGATATCGTGGGCGCCCGGTGGACTTTTTTGTCCAGGTTAGGCCTCGGGGACAATAATGCAGCGAGCACTGCGCCGCGCCGTCGCGAGAGGCATCACCGAGATATAGTGATGCGTGTGTTGGTCGACTTTTTTTTTTCTCTTCTCCTTCTGTTCACCCCTTTGATCCATCCTCCCAGCACAAACATCACCAGACCGGCACGCGACCTGCTCCCGCCAGCTGCTCTCCAGCCCGCCTGCCACCCCGCCCAGCCCGCCCAGCACCACCCCCCGCCCCCGACCAGGGCCATCAGCAGCGGCTGTCCGCGCTGTGTGAGTATCGTCGTCCCCCCTCTCTCCTCTGTGTGGCCGGGGCCGCTGTGCCTTGGCTCCCGGACCCCACGCCCCCCCTCCCCCTCGCCGATCGTCGGATCGCCGCCGCCCGACTTGTCGTCTGAGCGCCGTGCCCGTGTGTGCGCGGGCGGCGGCGCGGGGCCACAGCATGTCGTGTGCATCCCCCACCGCGCCGCGCGCGCCGCTCCGCTCGCCGACACCACAGCCCCTGCCGCCATGGCTGGCTGCGAGATAGTTGCCGTCGAGCGGGTGGCGGCAGCCTAGAATCCAATACCCAAAAAACCCACTTTGTTGCCGCCGCCCAAAACCGAGCCCCGAGACCCGAGGCGAGATCCGCAGCAGCACCAACGTGACCCGCACCGGCTACACGGCTACGTGCGGGTAATGGCGCGCGCTGTTGCCGCCGACTGCATGACGCCAGCGCGGGTGCACTTTTAGTCTCACCTGATTGTGAAGTGTTCCTGCCGTGTCCCCGTGTGAGACCTGTCGGCCTGCTGCTCTGCAACGCTGTGAAGGGGAGAGCGACGTATACATGCGCGCTGCGCGAGACGAGAGCGCCACGGCGCCACCGCACAGCTGGCGCGGCTGCTTCCTACTTCCCTGCTACCTACTTCGGCCCGCCCCCGATCACAGTGCTGACATTCTCCCCCCTCCCCCGGTGGCCCCACTCGCGCACTGTACCTTCCATTCCGTCTCTTATCGCCGTGCCCCGTCGTTATCGTGCCTGCGACCGGTTTGCTTCCTCCTCGTCGCCACATCCCCGCCCATCACGCGACCCGCACCCACAATAGCGATTCGTTAATTCGGCGCCCTCCGCACAGGCCCCGCGACACGACCACGGCCACCGTGCGCCTCATACCCCGCCTTTCCCCCCCTCGCCCCCGCTTCCTTTCCCCCCCCCCCCGGGTCTCGCCCAGCTCACACATCTGGCCGACTGCCTACTTGAGTCCCCCACATCCATCACTCAGCAACCCTCCTGCCGCCCAGACGCTGGTAATCATGATCTCCACCTCCATGCTCAGCCAGCCGCCCCGCTTCACCACCTCGCCCACGGGCTCCCCCGCGCTCCGCCCCGCCGAGGGCGTCATGGCCCGCAGCGACGGCGGTGAGCAGCGCGACCGCTCCCGCGCCACCTCCCGCCGCTCCGGCCCCTGGGTGTCCCCGCGCATCGCCCGCTCCCGCTCTCGTCCCCGCGGCGACATTGACGAGGCGATTGTCGAGTTTGCAAAGGCCATTGTCGAGATTGCGCGCGCGCGCAAGGGCCGCGCTGCCGAGCTCGGTGTGTCGCCGACGGCCGCGTGCCCGTCGAGCCCGGGCCGCGGGGGCGAGCCCCTCGTCGAGCTCATTGTCGACGTGCCCGTGTGGTCGGTCGGCTGCTTTGCTGGTGAGTGTTGCTGCGTTCCGGGCCTGTACATGGTTGCCGCCTCCTCGCCGCTTGCCGCATTCAGCGCCGGACTACGCCAGTCTGTGCGCCTGCATCCGTAGAAATTCGCTCGGTCACCCCATGCCCCGACCGATTATGACCGAGGGGATCCACACTCCCGCCCATGCCGAAACCGAACAACAGTCACTAACCGGCCCAGACCTTTCCACCCTCCACGCGCTCCGCGACAACACGCTCGCCCGCGTCCACACCCTCATTTTCCACCTCAACGAGGCCCACGCACTGCAGGCGACGTACAAGCTGCAAGCCAAGCGCCCCTGCTGCATCGGCTGGGGCAGCATCACCGTCGCCGCCTCCCCCTTTGACCAGCCCGGCGTCCACCGCGCCGTGCGGCGCGCGTCCTTTGTTCTGCCCGAGCGCGAGGGCAGCGGCGGCGTCGCATCGCCCCCGCGCCGCTCGTCGGACAACAGCATCCACCACCTTCCCTCGTCGTACAGGAACGAGAGCGCAATCACCGACTCGGAGAGTGAGCACTCGGTCGACCTGCGCGAGGTCGGTCACCAGCAGTGCCACGACGAGGACGAGCAGGAGGGCGTCGCCCAGGTCCAGGCCGAGATTACGCGGCGCAATCTGCGCGAGGGCTCGGCGTTTGTCTTCAAGGTCAAGGATGGGTTGAACATGATTGTCGTCTAGGCGCCCCTCGCGCTTGGCCAACGGCGCTCGCACCCCTCTGTTCACATGTTACGACCCCCACTCGTCGCCCGCGAGTGACGACCCCCACTGGCCCGGGCCCTAGGGCACGACTAGCCCCACGGCTCCACTGGGCACCCCAGCTGTGCCCAGCAGACGGCCCCTGTACCATCATGTCGCTGCCACCGTTCCGGGCTATGGCGCGACTGCGACCCATCAGCGTTTCCCAGCACACAGGACATACAATTTGTCAGGCTTTGTAGTGTACCCTCGGAATTGTATATGCAACAACTTTGGAAGCACAGTGCGACCCTGCCCAGTGGCGCGCGTCATGGGCCCCTGCGCTGGGCGTAGGGCGCGGCGCTGGGGTCTGGTGTGGAGCACCGCGCGCGACTGGCCTTCGCTGAGCCCCCTCGCCGCCTGGTCATATCGTCGTGCTGATCCGTGTCGTGATATCATCTCGGCCTGCTGCCTCGGATCGCTCAGGTTCAGATCGCTCAGATGAGATGCGGAGCATCCCGTGCATCCTCCACCACTCCGCTCGGCCTGGCACCCTTGTGTGCCTCCGAGATGGATCGCGTGTTTGAAAAGGATTAGAGAAAAAAATCGCCCTCGTGTGCTCTCTCTCTCTCACTGTTCCCTCTGTTCCGTTCAGAGCAGCCGCGCTCTGCCCAGCTGCCGACGGCGGCTCACAGCCCAGGGCCAACACTCTGCACATCGCTCCTGGCCCAAACTATCCCATGCAGCCATGCTCCAAACGGCCCTTGGACCCATCTCGCCGCTTCCCGGTCGCCATGCGCTGGCCAGACGCGAACGCGACTAACCCCCCCTTCTTCGCGAGCAGCCGCACATGGGCAGGGTCGAAACACGCAAGGGCACAAACAAGCTTCAGCGGGAAGCTCTTGTTATTTTGAGATATCTCCTCCTGTGCCCGACCGAGGGGGGGGGATGCCGGCGCGGGGTCGTGCAGCCTACGCGCTAGCACGTACTACCGCGCCTTGCCTGCTGTCCTGCGCGCGACGCGCTCCCTGCCTCTGCTCGCGCACACCCCCTGGCCCACAGCGTCGGCGGCGGCCGGCAGCACCCTGCCCCATCGCGGCTCCCCCCCGGCCAGGGCACTCGTCTGTCGGGTTCCTCGCCCAAGACTACATGGCCACAATGGCGATCAGCGTTGGTGCTAGCGCGCGCGGGAAGTACCACAATCGGTGTTTTGGTGCGCGTCGGACACCCCCCAGCGGAACCGAGGCAATGGTTCTCCTCCCCCCGTGGTCTCCAGGCTCCTGGATTTCTCACTTGGTCTAACTCCCCGGGTCTCGTCTGCTCTCTGATCCTCTCTCTTACCCATCTCCTTCCAGGCAACGCACACTCCCCCACTCTGGAAGTGGTATCCACCTGGCAATCCTTGCGCCACACTCATTCAGACACCTTTGTTCGACGCTGGAGTGCTGCTGCTCCACCTCGCGCTCCGCACCCGCCACAACCACAACCACATCCCACGCTCCTTTGTCCAGACGATCACAAAATGCACATTGCGCGCGCCCCTCAAGTC
The DNA here is from genome assembly GCA_023653615.1 of Apiotrichum siamense. NCBI lineage: Eukaryota > Fungi > Basidiomycota > Tremellomycetes > Trichosporonales > Trichosporonaceae > Apiotrichum > Apiotrichum siamense. The sequence continues at coordinate 529,792 of JALJEG010000006.1, forward strand.
CCCGGCGCGGGCGTCGGTGTTCCCACGTCGTCGAGCCTCCCGAACGCCACACGCCCCGGCGCCAGTACCGCCTCGGCTCTGGCCACGGCGACACAGTCGCTGCCGCCCACCGCCGCCTCCCCGGCACCCCATGGCCATATCAGTGAGCCCCTTTGCGCTCCGCGACGGTGCTGACACCCAGTGCCCACCACCTTCCCGTCGTCGTTCCCCGACCACCCAGAGTGGCGGAATCCCAAGCCGCCGCACCCGACCCCGTATGCCATCTTCCGGAACCCGCTGGCAGACAACAGTGAGTGCAGCTGTGAGGAATGGCGGCCGCAGTTCAGGCGTGTCCCTGGCTGTCGGCACTCAGCCTTAACATCCCCTCAACCCTGCACCGGACGGAGGCTAACCCGCTCAGTGATGATCTTCTTCCTCGTCCTCGTCGGGTGCGGCATCTTCATGTTCCTGCTCCTGTCGCTCACGCGCTGGTGCGACCGCCACAAGAACACGGAGGACCCCATGATCACAGAGGCCACAACGTGGAGCGAGGAATATAAGGACGAGCCGGACCGGGACCGTGGCCGCAACCAAAAAGCTCTGCCACAGCCGGGGCAGCAACAGCATCTTGCGCCGCGCGCTCTCCAGCCGCACTCCGGAAAGCCCGGCAGCTATGGAAACCCCCGCAGGTATAGCTCGGGAACGGCGACATCGTATGGTACCACGACGACGCAGGCGACCACCGCCAACGGGTATCTCGCGGCGGGGACCGGTGCCGGGGCTAGCATGTACGCGAACACCAGCGGGTCGACCATGGGGTATTACTCTGATGCCGCCCAGGCGGGGAGCACGACCACGGTCAACAGCACGTCCACTGCCGGGCCACCGAGCTATGGGCTGCATCACCATCAGCCGCCGTCGCCCCCGAGGCAGCAGCAGCTGCAGCAGCTGGATGACGCCGCCCCGGAGCAGCGGCCGCGGTACAACCAGTACCACACGGCCCATCCGCCGCCCCACGCCGCCTCCCGCACCAACCACCTCACGCCGCCGCCGCGCTCCAACTCCGGTGCGCATCAGCATCAGCACCAGATGCGCCTCGCCGCGCCGGCACCGGCGCCGGTCGCGCCCGCAGGGGGCGCCCCTGGCACCGGCCGTACGGTCAGCTCAAGACGCAAGCCCGCGCCCTCGGCTGCTCCGTACGCCGACCCCCTGCACCCCCCGCCCGTCCAGCAGCCGCAGTGGACGCGCTTCTGAGTGGGCAGCTCCTGCCTGCGCCCTTCGAGTGTACCCGTAACCATGGACCTTTCTTATACGCCTTGTACCCTGCTCACTCTATCTGCATGCTGTATTCTGTACTTGATTTGGACCTCGGCGGAGGCGATTGACGGTGAACGTGCGGTGTGTGGGATGCCGCCGGGGACTACTGCTTCAGGAGATGGGGCGACCATACGTCTTCCAGCGTGCAGCGATGCGCAAGGTCAGTTGTCGCCGCAGGCTGTGCTGGACGATATCGATACTCCGTGCACGACGGACTGGGATGCGGTAGAAATGCCACCGCTCAGGTCGCCTCCCTTGCGGCGTCCCTCCCAGACTTTTCAGGACTATCACCTGCGGGTACCGATGACCTGCGGCCGGCCTCGAGCAGATGATAAGGATGGAACACCAACGGACGTCGTGACGGCGGCACCGGCAGAGCGATCTTCTGTGCTGGGCGTCCCACAGGCCCGCCCCTTTCCAGTATTATCCGCGGGGCGCGCCGTGTCCCAGCATTCCCCAGGATGCAGGACCAGGACAAGCGGACGGAGGCCAGCAGCAACCCCCGGTGGGTGCGTGAGGGCCGCACCGGGTTCGACTTTGACGCCGAGGATGCCGCAAACGACGCCGTCGTGGCGCTGCCCGACCGTAGCCCCGTCTTGGAACCTGCCACCACCAAGGCACCCGTCCCAGCGCGGCGCGACGCGTTCGTCCAGATGGCCGTGGCTGGAAACAGCCGCGCCGTTCGCCCAGCTTCATGGTTGCTGGCTCCATTGCCTCCCCGGCGTATCAACCCACGCCCGCTCGTTCTCCTTCACGTGGCCGGCGGTCCGTGTATGATCCAGTTGCCACCAAGGCGGGTCCCACCGCGGCGCACGCCACTTGCTCGTTGGGGTTGGGGCGTGTACCAATGAACTGCTCATGTTTTGATCTTCGTTGTCCACCGTCGGCGCTAAGGACCGGCTGGCTAGTCCAAGTCGGGCGTTGAAGGCTTCACCTTTGGGGACTTCGCATCGGGTTTGCATGCTACCCCCCCCCCCCGCCGCCCGGCTCATCGGCACAAGGCGGCTGGGGTCTATCTCCAGCCGCCGTCTCTGAACACCGAACAACAAATACTCCAACCGCCAACAACCACGTCTGGTCCGTAACTTGTGCCCAGGCCACATAGTGTTCAATGGCCACAAGGTTCGCAATAGTTCCACCTTGTCTATGTGGTCCTTGTCAGATACATCTCCCGCGCAAGAGCTCTGTACACAAGGGAGGCAGGCGTTTGGGACCCGAGTGCACGGTTGACAGTGACGCAAGACAGCCGTCGCACGACAATGGTGCGAGCGACTTCCCAGCTTCACACCGCGAGCACCCCGGTCGCCACCCACACCCGTCAGAATCCCACTCTTCATGGCCCTCATGTATTTCTTATTCCACTCTCTCCATTGCTCGCTGGCTAAACAGAAACTACATTGTCACTCGTCAGCCCTTCGACAAACCATACCACATGAGCTCGAGCGCCAACGGAAACGACGTCACGCCCCACGCGACAAGCCAAAGCGCCCGCCCGAGCACCAGCAGCTCAGGCAGACTCCGATGGCCCACCAGTGAGCCCTCTCCAGTTTACGCTTGGCGGGGCCGCTTGCGGCTTGCGCTTGCACTTTGTGCCCCACCTGACATCCCAGACCCCAGCAGCCTGAGCCAGCGCCGTTCCAACGTCCCCCCGCCGCTCGGCGGTGTCCAGCTGTACCCGCGAATCTTCCCGCCCATGGCCAGGCTGCGAGAGGGCGTCGCCAGGGGGCAGGTGGTGGACGGCGCTGGGGATCGGGCTCGGCCTGGGGGGCCGCACCCCGCACGCCACGAGGTGCGGGCAAGGATCCTGGACCTTGGGCGCAGGGCCCAGCGGCGGGCTGCGGGGGTGAACGCCGATGGCTCGGCAGGAGAGAAGGAGACTGCGGCGGGGACGGCGTGAACAGCGAGGGCCGGAGTGGCGTGCAGAATGTCCTACGGCCTGACTCCTCGCGTCACCGGATCGTCGTTTGCGGCCGATACCTCTCCGCACTTCTTCTACCGCGAGGCCTTCTTCTGAGCTGCCGGTTCCAAGAGCCGCGGACATAGGCCTGTCGCTCCCGCCATGCGCTCCCCCCAAGCCGACGCTGTCTAAGCCGGCCTTGGTACACGACACCTCAAAGCCGTAACCGCTTCCCAACCCACTGTTTTTGCATGTTGCATGAGCTTTGCCCTCACCTTCACTCTCCCGTCCTCGCACCTTCGCCTATGAGAGTGCGACTATGGCAGAAGAGGCATACCCGACCGCACCGCAAGGTTGGCCTTGGGGTGCATCCCATCACTCTCGTCTCCATCAAGTCCCAAAGGAAGCACACTCCCCTCAGCCACCTTATCCCCGCCCTTCCAAACCTCCCACTGCAGCTGAACGATGCTGGTCCCTCGCATGACCTGTGCATGCCCAGCCAGTAGACCCGCAGACGATGGGGCTGCGGGAGTGATGAGTCGGATCGGAGGGCAGTTGGCTGTGGCAGGTTGACAGCAGTTCCGGAGATGTGTGAATACTGCAGCTCAACGCTATATATATACACTTAAAATGGTTTAAAAATATCCAGAGCTTGTGGCGCTGCGGCGTTGTGGGCATGGCATACCTGGAAAACAGCTAGGCACAGCAAAGGTGCCGCCACGATGTGGCACTCAGAGGCAACGCTTACGGATACATCAGGTGCTGTTTCAAGCGCGGGGTAGTAGATGGGTCGCCTGGGCACCAAGCTGTCTGGTTCGTGTATGTGGTCTGGCGTATGCTTGACGCCCGACGGACCGCGTTTCTGGTCGTGGCCTGTCCAAGATCAGACAAACGAGGAGAACACGAAAGGGCAAACAAGACACGACACGCTGAGTGTGTCGTCTGTTGTGGCCATCCTGAGACATCGTTTGGAGACACCCACGGGATCCCATTGTCCGTCGGCCGTCGAGGTCAGAGGCCAAGAGAGTAAGGCAAGAGATGTCGGTCCCCCCAGAGTGGTGGCCCGGTAGGGCCGGAGATGGAGCAGTCCGCGCTTAGGGCTCGCGGCCAGGCGCGCAGCCCGTAACAGACCCCATCGGTTCCGTGCTGGTCAAAGCGTCAGCCACAGTGTTTCTTCGTTCCCCACCTCCTGCCTGGCCTCCTGCGAAATGGTGGCCAACGAGACCCACCTGCCTCCAACGGGGTGAGGTTGCGGACCCGCCATCCCTGGATCCCTGTGCCGTTTGCCGCCGGCTTGTAGTAGTACGCGGTGGTCTCGGAGACTAGGTGATCATAAGTGAAGATGGTGAGGACCGCGGCCGAGGGAAGACATGAGTGTGAGCACTCCGCTAGCCGTAGACCCAACTATCCCCTAAGCCTGCACTGTCGCAGAGTGCGGCGTGAGCAGCGCCCTCCCATCTATTAAAGAACCAAACTCATGTCTCACCGGTCTCTACTTTTAACACCAGCAGCTGGGCAGCAACCGTCTCCCGTCCCCCGCTGCGACGTCCACCAGGCAATGGCCATTATGGCAGTGCAGTTGGGCAGATCCTCGCATCATCAGCAACTCCCCCCATACCCTCAGCAGTCCTCTCAGTAATGTCCTCGTGTCTCGAGGACTCTCCGCAACCATCACCCGGTATCACATAAATACGTGACCGTCATTCAACCACAACCATATCCACACGGTCACCCCCAGAACAGATCTCTAGCAACATACCACAGCCTGCCTCGCACTCCTCTCCTCCATGATACCTCCAGCCCTACCTGGGAAACACCTATCTCCTACCCGCCGCTCCGACGCTCCCACCATCACCACCACCAACAGCCAGCGCCAGAACTGTTTCCGCCAGCCCCCCTCCACCCTCCTGATTGACACGTCCCCTCTACCAGTCGTGTCGCCCTTTCTTCTGTCCTCTGCACCACCGAACCCCGCATCGTCGCGTGTATTTCCGGGCGAATCTGGGTGGGCGAGCCCCGTACACCCGTCTGGACCCTAGCACCTACAAGGAGAGGTACCGAGATGCCGAGGTCTCCCCCGCAGGTGCCTTCTAAACGTGTCTGGGATGATGTGACTGTCGAGTCTGCATCCAGGCTGCGCGCCAACCGGAATCTGCACGGAAAGCTGTTTCTCACCCTCTCTTCGTGGTGGGCTGAGCACCAGCTGGACCCCGTTTATTCCTATCTCACGGTATGTATCCAAGCGGGCAGGCTGCACCTCACTCCCTCCTGAGGCCCCCAAGTAGCATATGTAGCATGGGGGCCTGGGGTCTTGACACTTAAGGCAAACGTGCACATGGCAGTTTTGAACGTTTTGCCGCTGTCGAGGCCTGTTGCTCACATGTCGTACTCAGAAATGCGGCGCTCGCATCAACCAGCTCGCTCGTCCGAGGCCAAACCAAAGCGCAGACTATCTTGTCCTTCCCAACCACATCCAGCACCCGCCCATGGCGTTTGCCAACCTTGAATGTGTGACCACCAACTGGATCTTGAACGGTTCCCAGTACATCTCTCTCCCCACTGTTGTGTATTCGCGGCTCGACGCTCGCAGTCTCGACGACGCCCGCACAATCGTTTATCCCGAGAACCGACCCAAAATCACCTGGGTGCGCACCGGTCGGAGCTACTCCTGGGACGCGCCGGGAATTCTGGTCGAAGTAGTTACATGTCTACATCAGTTTGCGTACGAGATGTGTCAGGACGAAGCGCTGAGCCCTACCGACCTTGCGTTCTTGGCAAAGGCCACCGACACCAAGTTCACCAACTGGTGGGCGGCCAATGTGAGTGCGAGACGTAGGCATCACGAGCTGACCAGATCCACAGTTTGGCGACCGCCCAAGTGTCAAAGACTATCTTCGCAGAAAAGGGAAGGTGGTCGAGCTGGAGGAGCGGTGCGAGTGGCTCAAGCAGCGCAACAAGATGATTCAGGCTAGAGACGAAGCGATGATGACACGCCTCCTCGCCCTAACCCGAGTGTTCGACTTTGACCGGCGCGATGCTTCAGTGAACGCCTTCTGGAAGCTGTGGACGGACACGGTGAGTGTTAGGGTTATTGCCCTGTGGGTACCTGTCCATTCTAACCCACAGAATCCAGCTGAGCCAGGATGGAAGATTTGCAAGCGATACAACCTGATGCTCCCCAAGGCATGCCCCAACTTCCGCATGCGAACGTACAACGCGGTCACCCACCGTAAAAGGATGGAAAAGGCTGAGGAGGGGGACACGCCGACAACCCTTCTCGAGCAGGTGGTCGAGGCCATGGACATCTATTACACCGGGCGCACTCATAAGCGAACCAAGCATGCCTTTACTGTTTGGTGGCAGAAGAAGGTAAGCTCCGTCCAGGAGAAAACGAGCGCTAACGGACGAGCACCCGGACCGCGGCGATATTGCCCGTTTCTGCCACGATAACCAAGCGATCCTCGAGGAGCGCGTTGAAGGTTTCCGCCATCGCATGATTCCCATTCGCAAAATGCCCAAGCTCGAGAAGAGCCTCAAGGTACATGAAGAGAGTGACGAGGAGGACACCCGGGAGGGCACCCTTGTCAGAATCGACACCTTGCAGGAAAGCAATGGTACCAACATTGATTCTCCCCGGAATGTTCAGAGCCCTTCAGAGGCGATCGTCTCCGAATCTTGCGCCCCTCCCTCCCTGGGGAGCACTCTCCCAGTCCCCCATGGGAACGGAGTGTCTCAGCTCGCCTCTCTTCTAAGCAAGGCCCTCCCGTCCCCCCCAGCCACTTTCCTTGAAACCCCCCTTCTAGAGAGTCCTCTCGACTCGCTATTTCGTGAATCACCCGCTCCAACGACTTTGGAAAACCCGATGTCTCCCCACCGATCCTCAACAGAGGAGGTCTCCACTCCGATGGACTCTCTCTTTGGGGCCTCCCCCAGACACCCCACGCCCGAGTCTCCGGACGACTTTGACGACTTTGGGCGGATGTTAGAGGAGGAGCTGGGCATGCAGACGCCTCATAATCCCCAGTCGGTCTGTCTTACGTCGGATACAGCGCTGTCTTCTCCATCCCCGTCCTCTGACGCAGCGTCGTCTCCCGATCTGCTTTCCAGAATGCTTGCCCACGAGATGGGAGCCATGGGGCCCCAAAGGCAGCCCGAGTCTCCCAGCTCATTATGGGCTGGTCCAACGGTCTTCCACACCCTTACTTCCTGTCCCTCGGCAACTACCCAGGGCATGGGGTCGCCGGACATCGTTGGCGATTTTGCAGAAATGCTACAGGAAGCGATAGATTCACCCGCATCCCACAGCTCTTCCTTTGACGACGGTTCATTCAATTCGCGCGGTTAGCTAGAGAATGTGGAGATAGAGCCTGCTCCGAATCGTAGGGAATGCCGCTCGGTACAGGCCCCCATTCCCCCTCGTTTCCCAGTTTCTGACTGCACCAGTTGACGGTTCATCTAGGTACCATGCCTTCAACAATCTGAGTCACATAGGAACACCCTTATACCCAGTTGTAAGCATATACGAATGTGTGCCATATCACCAACCCTATACTCTGTCTCTCGACAGCAATATCGTCTCCACAACACCAACAGTACTTTACAGTTCTTGGTACAGGTGGGGCATCCAAACGGTCAATCGGGGTGCATCTGTGGCTCATACTACGGGCAAGGCTAGCAGGACTTGTTTGGTGTCGGCACATGGCAATTTGGCGACAAGGCTGTGCATTCGCTATGCATTCTGGAGCCAGACTCACTCCTAAACGCTTGATCTAGATACAGGCCACGGTTTGACCTCCAAACGCAAGCAGAACGTTATGAGTCAACTAACACAAACTTGCTCAACAATAGGCGGGTAGAAAAAAAAATATAAACAAATACCTGAAAAATCACTGATGTGGCGACTGACCCAAGCTTGTCCGTTCCGCCACACACCCCTATATCGTCCCCCCGGTCCCCCGAACTACACACACTCCGCATGCTTGCGTCAACGTTGCCCAGTGATACCCATGGGGTGTCAGTCACCCTTGTGCCTAACCACCCGTGGTATTGTCTGTCCGTTGGTGTGTACACAGTTGGCTGACAGCGTCGAGCGACCCTTGCTTTCGCCGCCTGCGGCGCGATCTGGATAAAGACGGTGATGGAGGACCTCTGGAGGCCACGGTGCGGCGGACATGGTATTTGACCCCCCTATTCTCTCTTCCTCTTCATCTCTTCCCCATCACATATCTGTCACTTCTACACCTTCCATCGAATTTCTTTTTCACATTCACTTTACATTCACTTTGATACCAACCCTCATTTGTCGCCATGTCCACCACGGCGAACGGAGCCGACCTCCAAGAACTCCTCGCCCCACAACCCTATCATTACGGTATGTCTCCACCTCCATCCGATAGGTAGACAGCCCAGCTCATCCCACTGCCCCGCAGATGTGGACCACATGTTGCAACAGCTCCTGGGCGACGATTTGTTCAACTTGGAAGCGTACGCCAACGGTGTGGCGCTCCACGACCTGTTTCCAACAGCGCCAGCTGCTGGGGCCGCCTCTAATTCAGAGGCAGCTCTCGTTGCTGACACTGCTGACCTCGGCCCTTCCATTCCTTCCGCTTCCTACTCCCACCAGCACAACCTCCTCGTTGTCCCTACCACCGGTGTGGAACTGCCAGCTTCGATTACACCCATCAACCCTTTCTCATACAATCCGTACCATGAAGTCGAAACCGTTCCACGAGTTGCTCAGGAAGGGCCAACAAGCTCCCTGTTGCAACAAGCTGTGCACCCAGGCGCCCCTCTTCCAGATGCTCTGCCAATCGCACACATCGGCCGGCAGCACTTCATCTTGATTGAGGGTGACCCAGACCTAGAAGGCATCAAGGCCCTTCTTGAAGTGAGTGATGCTTCCCCAAGTTATCCAACACCCAACACCCGTCAGATAAAGGGTGCTAACAACCAGATATTGCCCGCCACGTTCACCGTTATGTCGCCAACAGACGACCCCATGGGGTGCCCGGTCGTGACCAGCGATCCGTGCCCGTTTCCCCATCTCCCCCGGGAGGACCTCATCGTCCACTCGATCAGAGATGTGGGCACCATGCTTGGTAACAGAGTTAAGGAACAGGCGGAAGAGAGGCGAGACAGCGATCCGATTCTGCTGGGGACGCTTGCCCTTTTGGAAACTCGCAGTGGCGCAACTAGCCCTCTCCCAGTACAACCCATGGAGCCTCCGATGGGAACGGCTGACATTACTTCTGTCGAGTCCTTTACGCGGCCACTTCCGATCCTTCCCGCTGTTGCTTCTGAGGTCCTACCGTCACACTGTCATGTTCCCACTGAATTTCTGGAGCGTTGCGATGATAACATCAGAAAAGAAGACGACCAAGCCAGCGATTACTCCAACAGTGAGGAGCACAGCGCTCAGGATAGTGGCTACGAGGAGGAGAGTAATGAAGAGAACGTTCCAAACTCGGCTACCCACGGCGGTACGGCAGCTCACGTCGCTACAGTCATCGCTACCTCTTCCGCTAGCGATCTGCCCCTCCCCCACGCGCCAGCCCTTCCCACCGCGCTGCCTCTCCAGCTATGGGGCCCATCTTCCCACCCCCCCCAGCCGACCATTACCTCCGGCAGCCAGTCTCTCCTCCCGTCGGGCGCCGCCGTTTTCCCCCTCCCGCCTCTTGGCAGCACTACCGCCACCTCGGTACCACCGCTCTTCCAGGGTAGCAAGTCTACCCAGATAGTCCACCACGCTCCCAGCACCACAACGAATGCTCTGGAGTTGAACAATCGCCCTCCTCAGGTTGCTATCCAGCCGGTGCACAAGATGTATGCCCCGACCCCTCAGCGCCTTGCGGCTCCACATGTCCTTCACCCCCTGCCCCACCAGACCTCGCATAGGTTGGTGTCCTCAACCACCCATTTAGTGCCCACTTGTCGTACAACTGCTGCGAAAACACGCCTCCACCATCAGCGTGCCCAGCCCTCCTTGTCCAACGGCCCGATAGGTGCTTCTTCCTCGTCTGCTCCTCAGAAGGTTGCCCGCCACACCTCAGTCCCAGCCGAGGATTCCGCGGCCCACCACCCGCCAACCCGTCCCCAGACTGCCATGCCGTCCCATTTGCCGCCTGCACGCAAGGGTCGCAACCCGTTTACGGAGGTCAAGCCTGGGTACTGGGTGCAGCCAGGTTACCCCCCGCTTCGCCTACCTGTATTCTATCAAGCCCCCACTCAGCCTACTGGTACGCATCAGAACAACGGCGTTGCCACCCAACCGGACCTGCAACAACACCCCATGGCCCCAATCATCCAGCCTCAATGGACACAGACGCCAGTGACTGCTCCCCAGAATCCCGTAACAGATCATCCTCCCCAGCTTCAACAGGTGCAGCAACAGACAGTGACTCAGCCGCAGTCACTCCTCGAAGAAGACATGATGCAGCTGGCGGCTCTTTCTGCCGACCTAGATCGGGAAGCGGCCCTTGAGGCTTCCCAGGAGGTGGACGATCCTCCGTGCCATTACGCAACACTCCCACAACACCAGCAGACCTCAGTGGATACACATCAGTTTCATAACGACTACAGGCACACCTGGAAACAACAGCTGCCTGTCCAGGAGCGGACCAAGGCTCCTGCCAAGCAAGTTCACCCCACCCAGCCGCACACCGCTTCCGAGCCCATTGCTGTGCAGCCAAGGCCCATCGGTTTTACAGGGGCTGGAATACCGGCCGCACCTGGAACGCTCGAGGCAAACAGCAAGAAGAACAAGAAGGTCATAGACCCCGAGCTCCTTGGTAACCTTACCCCAGCCTGCGGTGCGCGTCATGATCCCCCCGTTCGGAAACCGGAAGGCCACAAGTTGGCAAACATGGCGCGCCCCCAGCATCCCTCCCCCGATGTGCCCTCCACCGGCTTTGAGAACGTGGCAGTCTCCATATCTGACCCGAGCCTGCCGTTCACCCCTACAGACGGTGGGTCGACCGTACCTCTGCCTGTGATGGGAAATCCTTCCCTGGGTAACCACACGACCACTGGGCCGCACCACTGCGCTCCTAGCCCTACTGAGTGGCTGTCTCGTCAGCAGTTTGCAACATACGGCCTGGAAGACCACGGAAACCCTCCTGCACGACAGCGGCAGGTGCAGATCCCCTACCACATTGCAAGCACGATATCACTTCAGAATCGGGCTGAAGGCACAGTGGTGCCTCCTCGTCCACTGACCCACATGTACGATGCGCCAGGGCCATCGACTTTGGCGCCCACCGCCCCTCCTCCCTCGTGTGAGCCCTCGGTAGCCCATCACCCTCTGGTGAACTCATCCTGGGCGACCCCTGGCCCTCTCCTAGGCGGACCTTTGGTCGCCGCTCACCCTCTCTCATGCCCACCCTCTGTAGGACCGTCACAGCCTCCGCTGCCAGTTCTTGGAAAACGCCGTGCTTCCGACCAGCCCCAACACGGGTCGGTGTCACAAGGGCCCCTGAGGCCAAAGAAAGTGAAAGTCAAGGAAAATGGAAAGCGACGCAACCGCACGGGATCCCCCGAGCGCCGCATCGAGTGGCCGGGCACCATGAGCTTTGCAGACCGGCTGGCTCACGTCATCCAGGACGCTAACACATCGTACAACTGGGATTCCCCTAGGAACCCTGTCGCACACTACTATACTGGCTACGAGGAACGCGTGAGCTGGTGGCGACCTGCAGACCGGATAGGGTTCTGACGATCGCAGCACAAGTGGCCGGTCAACATCAAGCTGTTCTTCGAGGAGAACAAGCATTACATCTTTCACTACGCTCCGGGCTGGGCACGCGCCATCACCCGGGAGCGCGCAGCGACTGCAGGCCTCTCTGGACCTCAAAACAGTGAGCAGATATTTGAGGCGGCAGTGCGTTATGCGTCCCGGTACCTCTGGTATGCCCCTGGGGCGTCCATTGAAGACTTCTGCCGTGCCTTCAAGGATGATAGTGCTGTGCGTCGGGGCTTTCAGCCTGCGCAGAACGCTGACAGCTCCCAGACACGCATGTACGGAGACCCGCGGTACGCTATCAACAAGTGGCAGGAGGCGTTCGCTACTCGGGTGCCGGGATACCGCCACCACTCCACCAAGTTTAGACACCTGCCGCTGCCGGATACGGACCGCGCGTTTAAGTGGACCGTTGAGGAACTAGCGTTCTTAGAGAAGGAAAGGACGAGAAAGGAGGAAATTGTGGCGCGAGAGGTAGCTGCACGTGAGCACGATGTCGCGAGGAGGAAGAGGAAGGAAGAGCAGGAGGCGGAGAGGCTCAGGAAGAAGGGGAACGCTTCAAGGGAGTACGTCTGGTAGCTCATAGGAGCTTGTCCTATCCAGTACTCCCTAAGAGACATCTACCCGAGTCATTTCAATTGCATCTAGATAGTTTCCTATGCGTTATACCCAGCTCGGAGGGTGGAGGTCTCTCTATCGTCACCTATGGACTTTTTCATCTTCGCGTTGTCGTAGCATCATATTGCCACAGAGGTGGTGGCCGTGGATTTTCCTTCTTTTTTTCTTTTATATATATATAATATTAATATATATACTTTTTAGAAGATTTAAAGGCCTGTTAATGAGGCACCACTGCGGCGCAGTGGATTGTGAGCCATCGTGAATCGCGGTGATTCAGGAAGCTTAGGGGCTTGCAGGCAACATTCCCAACCTCAAGGAAAACAACGTTGTACACTGACACGTGGCTCTCTGCTGCGGCCCGACATGGACCAAATACGATAAGAACGCCCCCATCCCCAGCCACGCCAGTTAAGTCGGCCGCGGGAACACACACCATTCTTGCCATATTCTAGCAGTGCAAGGAAGTGGAGGAGCTCTATGCTGGTTTAACGCCTCGCCAAGAGAAAGGCCACATCTCAGACCCAGCTATGGTGTCTGCCCGGTGGGCGCAGGACCCTCTCTGGGTAACGTGACGCTGGGGTACAGAGGCTTGAATTCTGAAGCACCAGCGATATAGCCTCTCCAACCTCTATTTCACGTTTCTGGTGGGTTTGCGCTTGGCTCTTTGCGCTTGGTTTTTTTTTTTTTTTTTTTTTTTTTTTTTTTTTTTTTTTTTTTTTTTTTTCTCTTCTCCCACACCCGCCTGCCCACGACCACACTCTCATTTATT
>JALJEG010000006.1:543118-670236 GCA_023653615.1 Apiotrichum siamense
GTGCCGCTGGTCTTCGTCCGGTGGTTTTTTTTTTTTTTTTTTTTTTTTTTTTTTTAGTCCAAGTCTCGAAGCGCCACACACCAGCTCGGCGAAAGCAGCAACTGCAATATAGAACAGAGCCGTTGTGCAGGCAGCTGTGAAAGCGTCAGATATGTCAAGCAGTCTGAATGCAGGCCATGGATGAATTGGCGTATGAGACTCAGGTGACTTGCCGCTTGCAGCGTCGCTCTTGCCACCGCACTCTTTGCGGGCGAGCAGACGCGTTTGTGGCGCCACCAGCGACTAGCGCAACACAACCATGGCCGCATTTCGGTCAGTCTCGTGCTGACCATTTCCGAATGCACTCATGTCCTGCATCGCTCATTATCGCTCAACGCGACATGTTTCATGCCCCCTTCGTGCACTCACTGCGGTACCAGGTTATTGTTCGTGGAGTTATAAACAGCCCGGCAAACCAAGCAGACTTTCCCATCTTTCCCCTAGTCCGCGCACTCATTTGGACTGTCAAGACTGCGATGCCTGCCCGTGTCTCCCCCACCATATCCATGGTCTCCACTCTCGTGTCACCCACCGCGGGTCCCACCACGTTGTCCCCTCCCCCGCGCTCGCGCTTCGCCCAGGGTCCCGGCTCCGAGTGCCGCACACCCGCAAGCCCGCCCAGTCTGTACTCCGTCGACGTGTGGGCACCCCTCCCGCAAGACAAGCTCACGCCCCTTGGCGCCGGATGGTTCTCGACCCCACTCGGTACGTGTTTCGGCGTCCACGACGTACCACGATCCCCGCCCAGCGTGCTGACTCTGCTCCGAAGACTGCGCGGCGGCCGCCGCCGTCACTGCGCCCGTGCCCAGGCCCCATGCCATGCCGGCACGCCACGCGCGCTCCTGGTCCACCTCTACCGCGTCGTCCAGTTGCTCCTCCTTGGCGTCGGCGGCCTCCTTCCACGCCACCAGGCTGGCCACGCGCCGCGCCTCTCTCCCGGAACTGCCGTGGTCATCGCACACCACCCGCCCGTTCATGTGTGTTGTCGCGACCGCCAACCCCATGGGCGATGGGCCGCCGCTCCTCGCCGCAGCTGTCCACGCCACGCCGCGCTCGCTTCCCAATCTGCCCCTGCAGCGCACTGTGCGACACTACCCTTCCTACCGTGCGCTTCCCGAGAACCACTATTTCCGTGTGTGGAAAGACGAGGCCTGCAGTGAGAGTCAGCAGCCTGTCGCTTGAGGGCGCGGATGATGACGATGAATCAGAGACTCTGGCCAAGTGACAGCCCGTAAGGCGATTGATAACAGAGGATTGGGGCGAATGCCGTGTTGTTGTTTCCGATGGATATCCATGTGCCCATGGTGGGCCGAGTGATGACGAGATTTTGATTCCGCTACATGGCTTGCCCCTCCATGCTGGAGATCCCGGATCCGGCTATCCGATCCTGACCTTCGTGCTATCGATCCACATCCTACTTGAAGACCACGCTCCTTATCCCCTTGCTCCAGGTACCGTCATGACCGTCACCGCACCCGTGTTGGACAAGAGCGACCCCAAGATCGCAAAGTGCGTGTCCCCGTGGCGCGATGGGATCTGCGCCGTGCTAGTCGAGCGTCAGCCGATCGGTCAACTCACTCCGACCGCGACTGTGATTTCCTGCGCGCCGCACGCGTGTCCCAAGATTGTCACTCACACACAGGACCTTCCCCTTCCATCTGCCGACGTCCGAGGCGTGGGCCGAGAAGCGCGACCTTTTCGGGAGTGGAACGATGATGCTCGCCGGTGGCGGCATGTTCATGCGCAATCCCCTGTAAGTGCGGCGGGCATCGCGGTTCCTTCCGGATGGGAGGGGCAGGAAAGGGAGGGTATGCGGGTGGGGCTGGTCGTAGGAGCTCGAGGGCCAAGGAGTGAGCATGCCGTGCGAGACTGTAGGGTGCAAATCGTTCTCCCAAGTCATGCCGCCACGGCATGACGAGGCGCTCTCACCAGACATTCGCCGGTATTGCGGTCGTGATCTCGCAAGGAGGCTGTGTGATATCTAACAACCTTCGACCGTTCAAGTTTCCGCGCATGGCGTTCGCGACGGCCTCTTTCAAATCATCCCGCCTGTGAGACTGACAACGCAGCATCATCTGGTCCTCGATGGTCCTCGCCGTCCAGCAGTATGTGACCCAGGAGCCGCTCCGCCAGAACCCGGATGCAAACTCACCTCTGGCGATGCTTGGGTGAGTGCTTCCATGGGGATTGAGGGAGGGATCTGGTAGTTGGATCGTTATCCACTGGAGCGCTGTGACGTTGTGTGGTGTATTGGCCAAAGACAGCGTCAGGTTGTTCCCGACCCAGAGTGTCAGGATCCTCGATTTTGGGATGAAACGGGGAGGAAGCAGAATCTGGCATCCTGGTGCTGTGGCTTTCCCAAGACCTGCCGGTCTCGCCCTTCAAGACCTGCGATCCCAGCGCCTCTCTCCCTTCTACTCGTGCCGCTAACTCCCCAGAATGGCCCTCTCGGGTGTCATCGCGACCTCGATGCCTAAGGTTCTCCTCAACGCCGAGCGCCCTGTCAACGCCGCTATCACTGCTGCCGCAGCTGCCTCTTCCGCCACCACCTCGGCATAATGGTTTTCCTTTTTTCCTAATTTCTATGCAGCGGTTGTACAGGGCCCCGCACCGCGGCGGCGATAGCGGCTTGGTGTGACCAGCGCGCGCGTGGACAGGGAAGCGGGGGAGAGGCGGACGCAGGGACGAGGAGGCCGTGAGACTCGCAGAACTGGTACACGCGACCGCGCGGACAACAGCTCGTTGATCCCTGGCCAGAGAGGAAATCCAGGACAGTCGTGGCGAGACGTGACACCGGAAGGGACCGTCAGAACTGCACGCCATCAGTGAGTAGGTGGCGATGGTGGCCAGGTAGGAAGGGAAGGGGCTGGTACGAGAGCGGCCCGAGCGACATGGGATAGTAGGGAGGCGGTCGGGGCCCGGCAGCTGGGGTGCTGAGCTGGGAGAGCACGAACGAACGCGTTGCGCGTGTTGTCTGGATGAGAAGAAGGGAGAGGACGCAGTCGTCGTCGCGATCCGAGCTCTTCGATCCGAGCTCCGCGCTCCTCGACGACTGGAGGGCCGAAGGTTGTGACGGTGGTAGGGCGACGCGCCACGAGGCAAGGACATGCCGGACGCGTGGCGCGTTGGCGGCCCGCCCGCTATGCGGCGCGCCTCCTGCCACAGGATCCGGCCTCATCCTGCAGGCGTCCGAGGATCTTGCGATTGCAATCGCACTCGCCATTGTTCCGCGGCACTGGGAGACCCCGCCGAAAGGCACAGAAGGCACGAGGGGATGCCGAGATGAGACATGGCCGCAAAATCACGCGTTACGCATCTCGGTTATTTTGCTCATCTCGTCGGCAGCCAATCCCAAATCCAGGCGCCGCCTGCGGTATGCGGCATGATTGCTGATCGCCGCTCCAATGTCGGCAGAAGCGACAGGGGCACCGCACTCCAATGGACGGGGCAGCGGGCTCCTCGGCTCCCTCCTGCGCGGCGTCACGCGCACAGGGAGCAGCAGCACACGTCCAGAAGCCCCGAGCGTCCCAAGGCACGCGAGGATCGAGACGCCGTGCAGGGGGCCGCAGCCTGCCAGCCGCTGCGCGCGTTCGCCCGAGCTCCAGCGCTCCATCCCAGCGCCCAAGAGCGCAGAGCCGCCAGTGCGCGGAGCGCGGTACTGCCGGCACTCCTGCAGGCAGGGGGCAGCAGAGTGCGACACCGCTCGGGCCCCAGGTCGGGGTCCCTGGCGACGCAATGACCGCGGCAGGTGGCTGGCACGCAACAAACGATTGCAATGGGCAGTCTGGGCACAGCGACGACTCACCACCGCCGCCCCACCCTCAGCCTCGACATTGCTTAAAGGTCGCGTCGTCGCGTCCGTTTATTCTCCCTTGTCATCTCTCTGGTCTCTTGCTTCGTGCTTCGGGTAAAGCCCGACGAAGGGACACGACGCGCATAACCCGCCCTGGCGCCGCGCGACCGCAGCCAGAGCCGCCGCCACACCCGCCACCACCACCACTACTACTACCACCCTCCCCTTGCCCCGGTCCTCCCCTCTCCCTCCCCCACCGCGATGGCCTCCTCTACGCCCGCGATCAAGCTTGACTTTGGTGCCGGCGGCCCCGACGCGCCGCAGAGTATCACCATCCAGCCCGCCAAGCTCGCCGCCGCGGGCTCGAACGGCCACGCCGCCCCGCGCGCCCCCGAGCCAAAGCTCCCCGCACGCCCCCAGCAGCCAGCCTACACGCCCCTGCCCCCTGTTCAGACGTCGGGTTCCGTGCCGCAGTCCGTCCCCGTCGTCCTCGAGTCGCCCCAGCCCCAGCAGGCCACCTATGGCTGGTTCTCCCCGTCGAACGCGCAGCGCCAGAGGTCCCGGGGTGCGACTGGGGCCACCCCCGTGCAGAGCGACAGCAGTGGCCTGGCAACGGCCCGCCGCCCCCACCCCCTGCTGTGGGTCACGCTCGGCATCTCGCTGCTCGCGCTCATCCTCGGCGTGCCCAAGGGCACTTTCCCGACGCTGACTGGCCGCCACAAGGTCCTTCGTGTGAGTCTGCCGGCGAGCATTTGGCGCTACGGCTTGCGCCACATCTACTCCCTGGAGGATCTGTAAACTGACTTGGCAGGCCCAGGAGGTGCTCGTGCAGGAGCGCCTCGCGCTGCTCAACCACCTCGGCGCGTTCCTCCCGCCGCCCCTGGCGGCCCTCGTCGCGCCTGACCTGGACGGCAGCGTCGGCGGCGTGCGCAGCTCGCTCGACCTCGTCCGCCTCGGCACGGGCCTGCAGCTGTGGAATGTCAACCCGGTCGAGGCCGGCGCCGACGGCGTCTTCTGGACGCTCGAGGACCTGGGGCGCGGCGCGAGCGTCGTCCGCTCGAGCCTCAACGGCAACACGCGCGAGGTCTGGGTGCTGCGCGATGGCGAGGGCGGCGCGGGCGGCGATGCGGCGCCGGCGCTTGCCGCGCTCGCGGCTGCGCTGCACGGCAAAGAGCGTCTCGCCCGTGATCTTGAGTCGTGCCGCGCGGCCGTGCCCGGCCCCAGCGCCGCGACGCTCGACGCGCTCCCCTCCGTCGGCGACAAGGAGGCAGACGCGGCGGCGGCCGCGCGCGAACGCGATCTGGCGGAGCGCGAGGCGGCGATCGAGGCGCGTGAGCGTGAGGCGGAGCTGGCGCGCCTGCGCAAGGAAGACCGCGCGGCGTGGGAGCGCGAGCACGCGCACCTCGAGGCGCAGCGCGAGGCGGCGCGCGAGGAGCGCGAGCGCGCACTGGCGGCGGCGGAGCGCAAGCGGACTGCCGAGCGGGAGGAGCGCGAGCGCGAATCTGCCGCGCGCCGCCGCGCGCGTGAGCTCGCCGACGAGATGGAGGAGCGTGAACGCGAGGTCGTCCGCCGCGAGAAGTGGGTCGTCGACGCCATGCGCAAGCTGGCCGGCAAGGCGCGGTGAGTCCGAGCGGCGGCGGCGGTAGAGGGCGAGATTGACCATCCGCAGCGAGAATGCCGATGAGCTCACGATGGAGGACCGCGTCACGGAGCGGCTCAAGATCTACCAGCGCCAGCTCGCCGAGCTCCACGCCGAGCTCTAGGCGCCAGCGCACAAGCTGAAACGCCCCGCAGCCCAGGGACGCCTAGCTGCAACGCTAAGGCTGCGCGCTGCGGATGCTCCCGCCGGCTGTTGGCCAACAAAACCAACCAACGCTCCTCCCCTTCCCCGTCCGGCTGCTTTTGCTTTCCTCTTGCCCTCTTGGCAGCCCTGTAGACTTGCCTCTTTTTTCTCTTTCCTAGCGTGCACGCCCCTCTGTCCGCCGCATGGCGTGATATGGTGACCATTGATTGATCCTTTGATCCTTCCATAGACGACCGATGAATGGGATGAATGAGTCAACCTGTTAGAGAGAGTGGGTCAAGTCTTGACGATACCTCACGGCGCCTCTGTCGTTATTCGCGGCCCGCAACAGGCAGAGATTAATCTTGCACCATGTTGTCGGTGCGATGTTGCCGCGGCGTCGCCGCCAACCTTGCGCCACACTCTGTCCGACCGTGTGGTCGCCGAGCCCCGCTGCCTGCACGGCTGCATGCGTCCCTCCCCCACAATATCGCCAGCAGTGGAAGCGAGTAGGCGAGAAGAGATCAGCCGCAAGGCAGCGCGCGCACGGTCGCTGACACTGCTGGCACCGCTTTCTGGTGTCCTCGCTGGTTGGCTACGTCCAGTCAGTGTCCCTATATCGCGTTTCCTCCCAGATCCTAGTCCCTTCTGTTCCCTGCCGCCCAACACCCGCGCGGTAGTGAACGCCTAGCATGAAGTGTGAAAAGAAAAAAAAAGAGTACAGGGGTATCGTGACGGAAAAAGCTTGTTAATTCTCAACGTTTTGCAGATGAATGGTTGCACAGCGTGCACAGGGTCGTGTATCGTATGTGGTGCGGGTGGTCGTCGTCCGCGCGTGAGGGTCAAGTCGTGACAATGGGGAGCAAGGGGAGCGAGAAGGGTCGGGGGCGCGGTAATGGCGGCCGGCGCGGGGTCGGAATGGCGGAGGTGGTAGGCAATTCCCCCGGGCCATGCCCGGCATCGGGGCTAGAGACATGGACGACTGCACCTGTCCCAGTGCCCCCGGCTGCGCCAGCACCAGCGTCTGCGCCAGTGCCAGCGCCAGACCCTCGCGGCCGGTACGAAACGAACGCACCGCGATCAACGCGTATCCGAGCTGCGGTCAACGCGTATCCGAACTGCGGTACGGAACAAACGCGCCGCGATCAACGCGTATCCGAGCTGGTCGTGCTCCCGTCGTCGGGGCTGTAGTCCGTGTCGCTTCGGAGTGGCGACGGCCGGATCGTCGCCGACGACGCGCTCGAGTCGATCCGCTCCACGCGGACACCGCCTACGGCGTCCTTGCCCTTGCCCGTACCCGTACCGGGGCCCGCGCTGATGTCCATGCTGCTCATCGCGCGCGCCTTGGACCGCGCAAAGTCCGCGCCGTTCTCGTCGCGGTATGCGTCGGGGTCGAGGACGTTGGCTGGGCCCTGCGGCGCGTCAGTATACGTAGAACGAGAGGGTCCGTGTGCGCCTTTCGGCTGCAGAGATGGGGGGGCTGCGGTTCCAGCGTGACTCCTGCCTGATTCCTATGCGGTCGCACAGGCGGCAGTTGACGGCCTGCGAACGTCACGTTAAACGTGGCGCTGCCAGCTCATGTGTGCAGGACCAGCTTGGCACGAGCTTAAGCAAACATGACCGCAATCTCAACCTCTTGACTTACGGCTAGTGCGCCCGCATCGGGCACCTGGTCGATCGGCGCCTCGAGACGGTCGTCATAGCCCGACTTTACGCGGTTGTTGGACGACTCCTCGCGGATTTCGGCGCGGAGGTCCTCGATGCTCCACCAGTTTAGCGAGCCGTACACAACGTTGCGGCGCCACATCGTGCTCCCCGGGAGCTTCTTGTCAAAGGGGCCGAGGAAGGCCTGCGCGTGCAGATGTGAGTAAGGGAACTGAGAGTCGCCTGTGCGGGTATGTCAGTAGCGTGCGACCGGATGGGCCCCAGTATGGCCCGTGGTACTCACGCGGCATGCCGTTGACGAAACCGACGGTGACGTCCTTAGATGTAAAGCCGCGCTCCGCTTCGTTATCGGACCGGGCAACGGTCGCCAGCAGCAGCCGGGTTGCTGTGTTGAGAATGTGAGAGAGGACGGGGACGTCGCCAGGGCCCTGGGTCTGTGTCAGTTACGCGACAAATTGGCACGGCGGCCGCTGAACTCACAAGTTCGTAGACGGAATCCAAGTGTGTATTGAGCAGAAGCACAATGTGCCGCCCGTTAGCGCACAGCGACTCCTTGCCCTCCGCAGGGTAGACGGTGATAAAGTCGTCGCGGTAGATGATTCGGTGGCCCGAGACGAAGGGGACGAGGTGGAGTGGCCGCAACGTTGTGGGAGACTGGGGTGTGTTGGATGACAGCGAGGATGCATTCGAGTGCGTGGTGCCACTGAAAGGTTGCGACGACGGGCCGGCGCGCCGCAAGTCCGGTGTCGAGGCACGCACGGGCGTCGGGAGGGAGATGGGCTGATTGATAGGGGAGGGCGGTGCCGAGGCGCCGCCGTTGCTGGCCGAACCTGCGCTGGCGACATAACCGCACAGCACGCAACCAGGATGCATCGTTTTGCGGACGGGATTCCCGTATGGCTGCGTGCCGATGGGTGAGCGCGTCTTGAGCAGTGGTGAGCTGGGGGAGCCGAGCGACGTCTGTCGCTGGATAGGCGGGGGACGTGGGCTGGTGTGGATTCCCGGGGCGAGGCGACCATTGAGCGTCGTTGGTGGGGACGTCTGTGTGCGCTGGATGGTGGTCATGGTGGATGCGTGTGGACACGCGCGCGGGTGGTCGTCAAAGGAGGATGAGGTAGAGTGTGCAAGAACACGACGGAGCGTGTCGTCGGTGCGGTGGGATTGGACTAATGCGGGAGGCGTAGTGCGGTCAAGTGGTCGTGAAGTTAAGGCCCGGGTTACTTTCTGCAGCCAAGACGATGGTGACGGACAAGGACGTCTGGGAGCTCGGGGGAGGCGAGGAGGATGTGAGGCCGAGCGTTGGGAAGAGGCTGATTGCAGTGCAGTGGGTGCTCGAGCTCGAGTTGCACGTCTGGTCTGGAATAAACGCGCTCGAGGCTCAGGGGCAGCCGGGGCGAGGTCGGCGGGATGGGGGGGCCGGGGGACGGGAGATGAGCAGAGTCGGACGGTCAGCGGTGAGAGCGAAAGCGATGGCGGTGATCGACTGTGCTAGGAGAGAAGGGGAGAGAGATATATTGCTCGTACGTCAATTGGTGCCGCGCATCAAGTGCTTTGAGTGGCCGGTGGTTGCGACGGCGAGCTTGCCTGGCTTCCCACACGTCGTCGGCAGCAACGGGTGTTGGTGGTTCTCGGCCCCTGCCGAACTGCTGCCGCCAGTTTCGTTCGCGATCCGTTTTTGGCCTGCTTGGCTGAAGAGCGGGCTTGGCTTGCGGAGGTATATGCTGTGGCCGTATTTTCAACCAGCGTATGGGGCAGGGGCGCGCGCAGGTAGGGACAGGGGAGGGGGAAGGGCCTGCAGGGGAGTGAGGGATGGAGACGGAGGCGAAGGAGAGAAGAGGAGATGATGTCAGAACGGGGGCGACGGGAAAGCAAGTGGCGCGGTGGGTGGCTGCCGAATGTGCCGAGGCGGAGCAGGCGGCGGCGATGAGGGAGTGCGAAGCGGCAGTGTAGACTGTGGTTGCGGTGGTGGGGGAACGCGGAGAGATATGAGATGGGCAGAGATATCCGCTGCCTGTTGGCAGAATGTCCGATGATAGGGCTTGAGTGATGTGCGTAACAGAAGAAAAGGGACGCGGGGGGGGGGCGACTAAGCGACGACCGATTCCCGATCGATGCTGGAGGCCTGTTCGATGGTGAGAGGAACAACCTCGACTGCCAGATATGGGAGTGTCCCGCCGAGTCCTTGTGCTCGAGGTCGTTGGATGCTCACTGCTCGAGGCAGTGCTCGCTCGTGCATGGCCGCCGATGCGGACAGCCATCCATCGCTGCATGCACACACTGAGATGATGGCATCCGGGGCACATGGCCACACAGATCAGCATGCCTGGCTGCGCCCCCGCGGATCTGCTGGCCCAGCCCCCGCGAGGCGCCCGCCGCCCTGGCGCACCTCCTCGGCCCTGGCCCCTTGCCTCGTTTGGGACCTGGTGGCGCGTTGCCTTTTCTCCCTCCCGCCGCCCCCGTGTCCGCCCCGTCCAAAAAAAGACCTCTTGTGTTCCCCGTGTAAAGCGCACCCCAACCCCCTGTTGGCCAGGCGGGAGCAAATCTGATCCCACCGTCGGATGACGTCACCTTTCAAGAAAGAAAAGCACAAACCACCCATTGCGTCTCCGCTGCCATGTTTCCTCCGTCCTTGCGTCGTCCATCTCCCATCTTGCAATGCCCGAGCACCAACCAACGGCGGCCGGCAACGACAGCCACACTTGCCGGGTCCACTCTGCTATTGGAGCATGCAATGCAGCTACTGCCCCGCGATCAGCAGAGAGCGACGGCGCAAGAGGTGTACGACGACGAGTAACGAGGTCGTCCGCGAGGGCGACGCAAGCTCGAGGCGCAGAGGCGCCAAGCAAGGGACAAGCCGCGGAGCAAGGAAGACACTGCAGCACAGCCACCGCACCGTCCTCGACGTCTCTCCCATCGCCATCGGACGGGAAGCGCAAGCACGCACCAGCACCTAGGAGAACAGAAACCGTCCAGCCGAAGCGCCCACGACGGGCCTCGGATACTGCTCCCTCTGCCGCAGCCAACACCGATACCGGAGCACCGCGATCGCAGGCTCAGTCCGTGTTCACACAGGTGGCCCCCCAAGCATTGGAGCAGTACCGCGTGGATGCGGACGGTGGCGATGTGTTTTACTGGCCCGACGTGCGTGAGCGTTCTTGAAGCGCCTGCCACCGGCAGGGAGCGGGGCGGGGCACGACGCCGCCGCTGCATGTGTCCAGGCAGGGCTGACCGCCAGTTCATTACTTGCGCCGAGTCGGCAGAGTGCTATGAGGCCCTCCTTGCGCTGGATACCTGTGAGCTGCGCCGTTCCTTCTCCGCTAACGTGCAGGGTGTGCGTGCGCATTCGGCGTCCTCGTTCCCTCCTCTTTTCGTGCCATGCTCCCTTACTTTCAGCATCCTTTCCTTCCTTCCTTCCTTCCTTCCCTGCCGCGAGCATATTCTAACTCCCAGACCACCCAACCCTCAAGCTCTACGGCCGCGACGTCGTCCAGTCCCGCGCGGTCGCGGCGTACGCCACCAACGCGACACCGCCAATGCGCTATTCGGGCACCGCTGTGCCAGTGCACACCCCGCCGCCGCCGGCGCTGGCCGCAGTGATGCGGAAGGTGGAACGGGAGCTGGGCGTGGCATTCTCGCATGTCCTGTTGAATCGGTATGATGATGGGGATGTGTATATCGGGTGCGTACGGGGCGTCGGTGGAGGGGGTGTGTGGTGGTCAAATGCCTGCCAGGCGCCAGGACTGGTCGGCCGTCAGCCGCAGTGCGCGGAGGCAGGTGCGGGTCCCGCTGTCTGCTGACGGCCCGCAGCCGCCACTCGGACACGCGCGACAACGGTGTCATCGCAAGCCTCAGCCTCGGCGCAGAACGCACCTTTGTCATGACGCCCCGGCTGCCGCCACAGGCAGCGCGTATCGCGCTCAGTGCGGAGCAGAAACGCGAGCTCGCGGCGCGGAAGAGCGTCAAATGGGCGTGAGTTGCGGGATGGAGGCAGCAGGGTGCTGACCCCAGGCTGGGAGATGGGAGCCTGGTCCTCATGCAGGGTACGTGCTGCCGTCACCATGCTAGTGCAACGCGGGCGCCGGGCTGACAGACCAGGGAAGACGCAGGACTTTTGGAAGGTGCGCAGGCGCGTGCACCGGGGAGGGACTGACGCACCACAGCACGAGATTCCGCGCGAGCCGCAAGTCCGTGCGGGGCGGATCAGCCTCACGTTCCGGCAGTTGATGTGATGGTGGGGCGAGCGTCAGCCGCGCGGTAAGGATGGATAAGTCGTGATGCTGCATACGGTGCGGACATGGTACAACGGGTGCTACGGACTATGGGCTACGGGCTACGTGATGCTATGCATTACAAGATGGTGAGATACGTTAAAAGACTGACGGCAGATGGGTCGTGAGTAAGTGTTGAACAGGCTAAAAGGTGTGGCGCAGCTGCGCTGCATGCCTGAAGAGCTGGAGCACCGGCCACCGGCTTGCGCTCCAGCCCGCAGCCGGCCGCTGACGTCTTGGCGACAGGCCATGCGACGTGAAAGGCACGTACGGTGGATGCGCTCTGGGGTCTGGGGTCTGAGGGTCGAGCGGTGCGCGACAGCGTGTGTGGCGCAGGCGTGGACAGCATGAATGGGTGCTGCGCGTCGGTGATGGAAGCTGGGAACTGGGAACTGGCACTGGAAACTGGAACTGGGACCGGGACTGGGACCGGGACTGGGACCGGGACTGGGAACTGGAACTGGAACCGGGATCTGCTATGCAGGACCCTAGGAACATTGAACCTGGTGGCTGGAGATCGAATGAGACGAGTGACGAAGCATGGCGGCAGGTGGTGGGAGCGTCGGTGGCAGAAAGCCGCTGCGAAACTGTGGGGGTGGGTGGCAACCGCACGAGCCGGTTACTGAATTGGCTAGATTTGCCACCAACGACATTTGCCACCCAGCTAGGCTATTCTGCTCGCTTCTTGAGTGGGACGGCTGGCGCGCGCGTGCTGCTGCCCCGTTTGCTCGGGCGTACTGCGCGGTACACGGCCAATGCGACGAGCGCGACGACCAGGATGACAATGTTGGCTGCGCCGTCAACCACCTGTTGCTGCGCCTCCTCCCAGACGCGCGCCGCGCGCTAGGCGCAGGGACCACACCCCAGGGTGCTGCCAGCCGCACTCACTCAGCACAAAGTCTGCGCTGGCGCCAAGAAGATGGGCAAACTTGTCGAGCGTGGCCCAGAGAGAGAGCGCCTGGCCCCATACAAAGGTCTGGGCGACATCTGTGCCGGCGGCCACGAGGGCGTACGAGGTGAGGTACAAGTTCTGGGGGGCGGTTAGAGGAGGCGGGGGAGCGGGGGTTGGACGCACGTGGAGAGCGACTGCGAGCGTGTCGAAGAGGTCCGACATGATGCAGTGTGAGTCAGTTGGGGGTGGAAGAGTGGGCGGAAGGGATGCACCGTGGTGGCAAGAACCAAACATGAGGGCGATTCAGCAGCGGCGCCGGCCAGGTATGTCACTGGCTTATGGCCGCGCTGCCGACATTTTTTTTTGCCACCCACAAGAGCAGCAAAAGGGAAAAGGGGAGAGGGGGGCGGGATCAAAATGGGGCATGTGCAGAAACACCGGAAAAATGGGACGGTGTGGTGTCTCTGTCCGTGTGCCCGGCGTGTGTTTGTACGCTGCCCCTGTCGCCGCTCTCTTCTCCTGCCCACTGCAGCTGGTGCCGACGCCCCTCTTTTCACCACGCACAACTCCTTTCGCCGCACATCTCTTCACCACCACCACACCACCTCTCCGGCATCCCACCGTCCCCGGCGGGCCCCCCAACCATCCCGCCCCCTCCTGCATCGCCGGCTAGCCCCCGGCGCCCACAGCCACACCCATCCAACACCATCCCCGCGGCTCACAACCACCATCGGCCACCCCCTTCCCCTTTCAATCCCTCCCCCTCTCCCTTTCCCCCCCGCTCCACAGCATCCATCCTCCACGGCCTCGCCCCACCGCCCGCTAGCAGCCGCCGCGCGCTAGCCCCAGTTCTGGCCCCATGACGCCGCAGGGGCGCCAGCCCCCGCCGCACCTCCCCCTCAAGCCCGCCGCAGCCATGCCAGACGGCGGCGGTGCGCGTCCTGGCTCATCGCGCGACATTGACGCAGTACCCGCACGCGACCTTGCCCGCGACGGCCGCCCAAGTTTGGCATACTGGCCGCCACCAGAGGTACGTACCGCTTTGCGCGCGCGCGCGCGCAACGTGTGATGTGATGCTGACGCTCCGCCTCTGCGCCACCGTTCCCCCCTGCCACCGCACCTGCAAACCTTCTCCTTGTTTCCTCCGACAGAGCCGCGCCTGGCCTCCGCGCCCGCCGCCCCGCGGCGGCAGCTCGTTCCGCCCGTCCGGCGCAAACGGTATCGGCCGCGCGCGCACTCCGTCTCCGCCCCGCCGTGACCGCGACTTTGACCGGGACCACCGCGACTGGGAACGCGAGCGCGACCGGGAACGGGACCGCGACCGCGACCGCGACTACCACTTTGGCGGGCGAGACCGGGACGCGCGGCGGATGCGGAACGATGACCGCCCGCCGCCACCGTTCCCCCCGCCCGGCAGGGAGCGCCCGTTCGACCGCGACTGGGAGCGCGACCGCGACCGCGACGAGCGCCGGTTCCGCGACGACCGTGACCGCTACCGCGACGATCGCGAGCGCATGTGGGTTGTCCTGCCCTGCATCCATCATCCATCCTTCTGACCACCACAGGCTCTCTCCGCGATCGCCGCCGCCGCGCGCTCGAGACCGTGGGCCACGCCCGCTGTCCCCGCCTCCGCGCCGCGCACCCCACGGCCCCAGACGAGAGGACAGCTACCGCCCCGCCGTCCCCGGCCCGGGGCCGTCGACGCTCGCCAACGCCCGCCCCTCGCCCCCGCATGCACCCCGCTCAATGCGCGACTCGCAGAGCCCCAATGAGCGCCCCGCCTCGGTCCCCCTCCCGAAACCTGTACCCAGCCCATCCAAGGGCGCCAGCGACTTGGAAGAGGGCGAAGTCGTGTCTCCTGTCCGCCCGCTGCGCTATCCCGGCGGAGACCGTGAGCGCGAACGAGACAGAGAAAGAGACAGAGACCGCGACCGCGAGAGACGATGGTCTCCGGGACCACTAGGCCGGGATCGTGATCGTGATCGCGACCGTGACCGCGACCGCGGACCTTGGCGTAGAGACTGGCCCCGCAGCAGCCGGCCAGGCTCCAGGCAGCGTAGCCCCGCCTCGCCGCCGCCTTTCGCCTCCCGCCTCCCCGACGACGGGTGGGCGTCCCGCCGCCCTCGCGCTGACGAGCCGCGGCGCGGCGGCTCCCTCGGCCCTGCCGACCTGCCACAAGGTCCCCCCCGCTCCGACGTGCCGTCGCGCTCGCACACGCCCCTGTCGGCCACTAGCGGTAAGGGGCCTGCGCCGCGCGCCGCCAATGAGCTGCAGCTTGATACGGGACCGGAACATCGAGAACCATCGCAGCGGCAGGATAGCCCTGCGACGGCGCTGGCGCCAGTACCCAGCGTCGCTGATGCCAAGCCCACGCCAGCAATGGATATCAAGCCCTCGCCCTCGCCGGCGCCGTTGCCGGCAGCTTCAGATGCGCCTGCACCTCAAGCGAATGGCAAGATGGCGTCACGATCGCCGTCACCTGCACCCATGGAGGCCGCAAAGCCGCCAGAACCCGCAACGGCAACCGAAGAGCCGCAACCACAACCTCAGCAATCTCACGGCGATCCCGCCGTGGTCGAACAACCTTCTATCCACGCCGAGCCTGCTGCGATCCATCTCAACTCACCGCCAGTGGAGGAGGAACCGCACACTGAGGAAAAGGCTGTGGCTGAGCCCAAGGTAGAGCGTGTCTCGACACCTGCCCCAGCAGAGACACCGATACCTGTCGAACCTGTCGGGTCCGCATTGCAACCGGCGACTGACGAGGCGGCTGCCCCCGCTGCGACTGAGCATTCAGAGAAGACGTCTTCAACCACGGAGGAAGACCACACCGTGGCGCCTGAAGTGGAGCATCAGCCTACCACCGTCGAACCCACATTATCCACGACACACACCCCGGAACCGGAACTGCAATCGCAATCGCAGCAAGCACCCGAGCCCATATCGGCTGATCGTGATCCGAAACTGCCGCCCAAGCTGGAGGTGCACTCTGAGTCAGCGCTGGAGCCTAACCCTATCGCCGAACCTACTGCTCCTGATTCAACCCCCACGGAGCCCAACATCGCGATATCACCTCTACCCAGTGAAACAGTGCCGCCTACAGCGGCGCGGGCAGAATCAGTGAGACCAGCTGCAGAAGACACATCGCAGGCCGCCGCAACCGCCGTTGGGGAAACTGTGCCGGCTGATTCTGAGTCGCTGGTGACACCGATATCTGTGCCTGCAGTTGAGACTGTGCAAGGTGCCACGCCAACTGTGGTGCCGACTGTGGTGGTGTCGGAGATCACTTCCAAAGTGTCGGAGACAGAGGCTCCACCTGAACCGGCGCCGACGGATCCGGATGGCGACCTGGCCATGGCAGAGGAGCCTGCGCCAACGACGCTTGCAGTGGCTGAGAAAGCGGAATCCCCCGCGCCTGTGGCAGAGCTCCCCGATGTGGTCGAGAAGGTCGAGGCTGCTTCAGAGGTGCCGACTGAGGCACCCGAGGACGTTGTGATGGTTTCTGCCGAGGAGGAGGTTATGGTCGTGGACCAGGCAGCCCCGCATTCCCCCGCGCCTGTGATCCGCCCTCCTCCCTCGCATGCCCCCACACCGAGGCCCGCTCTTGCCGAAGATGTGGAGATGGCCAAGAACGCTCGTCCTTCAACGGTCGTCGCCAGCACGCTTGTGACGCCGACGCCCGCGGAGACGGTGGAAAAGACTGTCACCTTCCTTTCGCCCAATTTCCCTCCGCGAATACTCTCGCCTGGCCCTCGCAGCCCCCCCGTCAAGATTACGATCGTGGAGCACCGCGATGCACAGCCGCCGTCTGAGCTGCCTAAGCGCGACCTTGTAACTGCCTCCGAGTCGGTGCATCCTAGTACAGATGCGGAGACAGAGGTGGACGTGGACGTGGATGTCTCACGCGAGGAAGGGGAGGGCTGGGACGGGCGCGGTGAACACCCGCGCGCGGCCAACCTTGAGCTCATCATGGCCATCAAGGCGGTGCCGATGGACGCCCTCGCAAGCGACACCGACGTCGACAAAATCCTGTCGTACAATCAGAAATGCGCGCCAACGCCCAGCGGCCGCGTGCCCGCTGACCCCAACTTCGACGTTGAGAAGATGATCCAAGATGTAATCGCGCCTCTGGGTGCCCAGACAGAAGTCGCGAAACGCGTGTCCAAGATTGTGTGCGCCGAGCAGCGCCAACTCGAGACCAAGATCGAGTACCTTAAGCGCGAGTACCTTGACCTTGACAAGGAGTGGGCTGAGCACCGCGCCTTCCTCGACAAGACGATGGAGAAGCGCGGCCCGCCTCCCGCCGATTTGTACGCGATCCCCGGCAGTATTCTTCCGCCGCCGACGCCCGGGCTGCCACCCACGACGCCGATCGTCGAGGAGACGTTCCCGTCGCGCAGCAACCGGCGGCGCGGCGCTGGCGATGCCGTAGCCACGGAGGCAGAGTACCAAGCGATCCTGGCCGGCCTGGCGGACAGCGCGGCCAAGGACCCGACTCACCGTGCAGCCAAGACGGCGGCAACCATCCCGGACATGATCCTGTCTGCTGAGCGAGAGCTCGTGTACGATGACGAAAACTACCTGGTGACGGACCCGCTGGCGTTTTACGACTTTGGCGGCGTCGCCGAACAGCCGTGGACCGATGAGGAGCGCGAAAAGTTTCTCAAGCGCTACCTCCAGACACCCAAGCAGTTTGGTCGCATCGCCGACGGGCTGCCGAACAAGACGGCTGCCGACTGCGTGCTGTACTACTACCGTACAAAGTACCAGAACGACTACAAGACGCTCCTCGCGTCGCGCCGCGGCGTCAAGGCGCGCCGCGCGGTCAGCAAGAAGAAGAGCTCAGCGCTTCTCGCAGACATTGAGCGGCAGACGCAGACAACGGTGAGCACGACGGCAGGCAAGACGCCGCGCAGGGATGGTGGCGGATCTGGCGCCGCGACGCCCGTACCTGGTGGTCGCAAGCGCGGGCGTGCTGGCTCAGACATGCCAGCCACACCCGTCAACGACGGGCCCCCGCCGCCGCCGCCGCCGTCGCGCAAACGTAAGGCCGACTCGGACCGCGCAGACAGGGACAAGGACAAGCCCGACAAGGACAAGTCGCGGAGCAAGGATAAAAAGGGCACGGGAGTGGACAAGGCAGACGCGAGCGCCACGGGTGACGAGACGGGGAGCAACTTAGCGTCGTCGCGCGCACCGAGCGAGGCGTTGTCGGCCCCACCCAAGGCCAAGGCTCCCCGCGTGCGTGAGCCCAAGAAGAAGCGCCCGCGCGTGTCGTCGGGCAATGCCAAGGACGTGGATGGGGCCGCGGCCGTCAAAGCCGAGCCGGCTGGGTCTCTTCCGTCGGTTCCGCCCACGCCCGATACGGCGGGCGTACAGCCTGCGCTGACAACTGCGCCTATCCTGGTATCGGCGAACGCTGCCATCTCGGCTGCGCCTGCACAACCGCCTGTGCCTTCGACTGTTCCCCCGCCTGCTGAGGCGCCGCCGATGATTGACCCTGTCACCAACCTGATGTACGACAATGGTCCGCTGCTTCCGCCAGTCAAGCGGCAGAAGCGGCGCAAGGTCGCTGTCGACCCTCCGACACCCGTTGACCCGCACGCCCCCGCTCCCGACCTTGCGGGCACACCTGCCGTGGGTGCTGGCGCTGGCGCCGCAATTCCGCAAACGGCCACTGCACCCGACGGATCCAGTGGGCCCAAGCCGCGCCGCTCGACGACCAACTCGTACTGGTCGGTCGCTGAGAAGAACCAGTTCCCCGAGCTGGTGCGGCAGCACGGCACCGACTTCCGCGCGATTGCCGACAAGCTGGGCCACACCAAGACAGTCATTCAAGTTCGCAACCACTACAACCTGACGCTCGACCAGCTACGCGCGGCGGGCATTGTGCTGCCGGCGTCGACCGAGGTGGGCGTGCAGCCCGTCAAGGTCAATGGCGTCCCGCCTGATGCGTACGCAACCGAATTCCCGCGCATCCCGCAAGCCAAACCGCCATCTGCTGCACCACAGCAGCAGCAACAGCCGCAGGTCCCAGCGCCGGCGCAGCAGCAACAGCAACAACAACAGCAGCAGCAGCAGCAGCAGCAACAGCAACAGCAACAGCAACAGCAACAGCAGCAGCAGCAACAACAGCATCACCAAGACTCGCATTTGCACTCGCCCCCGCAGCTGCAGCCGGCACACTCCCAGCCACACCAGCCTTATGCCTCGTACGCGGTCTCGTCTGAACGGCGAGGCTTCGAGCCCTTCATCGCCGAGCCCCGCATGGCCATTTTCCCGCCCAGTCCGCCACACCAGAAGCCCAACCTCCCGACGCCCGTCGCGCCCACGCCGGCGGCCAACGCACCGGTCCGCACGGGAGGCGGGATGCGCATCGCGGCGCTCCTCAACGACGAACCGCCGAAGGACACGAAGCCGTTTGACACGCAGTCGGTCATTTCTGACGGCACGATTGACGAGCGCGAGCTCGACGGCGGCGTGCCTGCCCGCCCGTCGTCGCGGCCCTCGCTCTACAGCAACTCCTCGCACCAGCACCACCGGCCAGAGTCGCCGTATGACCGCCCGCCGCCGCTCGAAGCACGCCGCCAGTCTTTTGAGACTCGCCGCCGCCCGTCCTTTGGCGAGCGACCCGATGACCGGTATGTGCGCGCGCCCAGTGCCGGCGGGTACAGTTCGTACGCGAGCGTAGCGGCGCAGCAACCGCACTCGTGGCCTGCGTCGCGCGATGGCGGTGGTCCACCGCCTCTGGCGTCGTCGACCGGCTTTTACTCGCACCACCGCTCCCCTGTGCCGGGCAGCCAGCCATTGCAGCCCGTGGCGACGCGCGACGTACGTGACGTGCGTGACGTCCGCGACGTGCGTATTGCGAGCCGCGACGCGCATCTCCCGAACCGGGACGCGCACGCCACGCGCGAGCACCCACACCCCCACCACCGGTCGGGCTGGGAAGCGAGCCCGTTGCCACAGCTCGGCGTCTTCCCCTCCTCTAACAGACTGCCGCCGCTGCGCCACGGCCACCCTGCGCCCGCCAACCACGGCCCCGGCCCGCTCACGCCCACCGGCACACACCCACACCCGCACCAGCACGCCCCAGTGCACGCGCACGCACATGCGCACCCGCACATGGCGCCGTTGCGGCACAACTCGCATGGCAGCCATACATCGGCGCACAGCCACAGCAGCAACCATAGCGGCGTGTCGACCGCGGCCACGCGGGGCCTGCCGCCACAGCAGGGGACCGACTGGCGGGCAGCCCAGGGGCAGCCGCCGTACGCGGGGGACCGGCACGCGTCGCCGCAGCCATATCATCGATAAACGAAGCGGGAAGGGAAGGAGATGGACAAGGAACGGGGGTGGCGTAGTGAAAGTGCGAGTGGAAGATTTGGACGCGGTGACTCACCGCGGATCGCGCACGTGAACTGATCGAACGGCGATCTCCTGTGCAGAAGCCGCTTGTGGGTGCACACCCGGTATATCCTCATACGTTCTCCTTGGTCTTTCTATGTCTGAGCCCTACGCACCGGTGGGTGCCATGGGCGACTGTAGCGAATGTATCCTCGTGTACGGACCGGTGACCCCCCTTCCAGTGGGGCAGCGGCTCGAGCATCGGCCATGGGGGCATGACGCGGTCAATCTACGATGTCGTCAGGGGAACGGACAGCGCCGGTGTACACGCGACTCGTTGCCCACGCGAAGCGCGCACCGTGCAGTGTGTCACGGCCGAGTCGGCTCCCCTCCCCAGAAGGGCGAAGAGGGGGTTCTTCCGGTCTACTTGGTTCCGCTATCGCAATCGCAGCCAGTCACAGCCGCAGTCACGGGATGCAGCTCCGGGTGGCCTATCTGAAACCCACAAGAGGCGCCGATCTGCGACCAGCCTGACGGCGTGGCGGACCTGCTGGAGCGGACGGACGACATGTCGACGCAGTGGCTGCTGGGGTGCTGCGTGTGGCCGCCGCGATAGCACGGTGTGCGGAGCTGGGGCGGATCTCGGATTGTGGCGTGGGGCGAGCGCATACCGATATCCGGGTCATGGTCGTGGTCGGTGGATCGGGAGCGTGACTGGGGCGCAGGGGCGTGCCCGAGCATGTGCGCATCGGCGGGGGACACGGCTCAGGACACGGGGGAGGGGACAGGAGCTCGAATGACGCAATGGCTGGGCCTGGGCCGTAGGCGGTCCGGATGTTGGAGCGGCGGCCGGCGCTCGGTGCGGACACGGCCTCGGGCTCGCGCATGTGTGCCCAGCGTCTGCCGCCCGTGTTGGGTGGACTCGACTGTCGCTCGCTCGAGGTCGGGGTCGTGCAAAGCGCCGCCCGGTGACAGTTGTGGGCTGCGCGCGCGCCGTCCCGCTTTGGGGGGATGGGAACCGAGGTGTGTGCCTGGCGATATCCAATGTATCGATCTCGTGAGATCAGATCAGGCGGCAGCACAGTGGTGCAAGCGGGATGACTCACCTAGGGGACGGAAGGAATAGAAAGGTTCGACGGGCGCTTCGGCCGCCCGGGCCAGGGGCCCGGCTCTGGTGGTGTGGTGCATGACCGAGGACGACGTGGGGTGGTCATGGCTGGCGCGCCATATGGTGCGCGCTCGGGCATGCGACGGGTGGTGCGGCTGCCAGCTCTGATGGCGGGTGGGGTGGCGGGGCCAGATTGGTTCGTGTTGTCACCTTGCTCTCATTATCAGACTGTTATCAATCACAACCACACACACACACCACCCGCAGTCCAGCAGCAAAGCCCCCCAGCCCACAATCATCCCCGCACGTCGATCTCCACGATCCCCCCGCCGTTTCCCCACGAGACGACTCATCACCCTGGTCGCGCAACTCGGAATGACGACAGCGTGAGACCAGCTTAACAATATTACCATTTCATCGAGCGAGCGACAACGTCAACACCCTTGCGAAACCACCGTCCACACCCCGCCGCGATCAGTTCTCCATCGCTAGGACGACAACCGGTCCCAAAGCATACTCGTATTGTGCCGCCCCGCTCTCCGCTCCGCTCCGTACACCTCGGTCTCTCCTCTGCCTCGGCTCATTTGGTGCCTAGTCCCTCCGCCCCTCCGCGTAGTCGCTTGTGCGCTCCACCCTTACTCGCTATCCTCCTGGTCATCATCGCGCGCCTCCCTGCCCGCTAGCATCGCTTTGCATCGGGACATTTCGTTCGCATCGTCGCCTGCGACCACTTTACTATCACTCAGCAACCGCAGTCAGGTGAGCGCAGCGTTCTGTTGGTTCCGTAGACTATGACATGGGTGGTCTGTCCCCCCCTCCACCCCCACCCACCGCGCCAGAGATGATTCATCACTCGGCAAGCCACCAACCCTCCACCACCACCGCCGCCGCCGCCGCCGCCTCCTCGTCTGCTGGCGTGCGGCACACTGGCAAGAGCCCAGAGACTCTAGGGACCGGGGCGAGCGGAGGGGACAAAAAATAACCCCGTCCTCGTCATTGATCATGTGCGATTGGGTCATTGCATCCAGGTGGGAGTGCATTGCCCCACCCGCCTGCGCTGCTGGCTCCAATCGATGTCATCATCCCTGGTCCACTGTTGTATCCCCGCCGTGCTCCCCCACTGCCGCCCATCATCAGCGTCACCGCAACTACCATCCATCATCGCCAACATCACCCATCCCATCCCACTCGCAGCCTCGAGTACATTGTATGGATGTCTCCCTCGGATACATCTGTTAAAGTTGCACCCGTAATATTCATCTCGCGTTCTCATCATTCTCCACTCGGCAGCCACTCGTACATTGCTCCCGTCCAGCGCTGCCGAGTCCCCTGGCCCTTTCACACTGCTTTCGACCTCGTCATAGCCACTAGTGCACCCTCTTTATAATATATATTCTCTCCCTCGGTCCTGCACCACACACGTGTAGTGCACACACAATCCACATCTTATCCTCCCATCCATTGCACGCTCCCACCGCCCTTCCCCCCCTCCAACCCCATCAGGCCCCATCGTCCTCACCACCAGTCCGTGGACTGACATAAGCCATAGGGTTCGGCCCTGCGCAATCATCGACCAACCATTCCTGGCCAACTCCAGCAACCAGCGCCCGGCCCCGGTCGAGAATACAGACAACAGCAGGATACAAGCCCGGCTTCACCGGCATCGATACGATCACAGCCATCATCATCCGATAAGCACTCCTCGTCTCCCAACTCGTCGTCGGGTGCAGAGTCGTTGCGCTCCCCTTCGGCTATCGTCCCCCTCGCCACCGCCACCACCACCACCAGTAGCAGGACCTCATCGGTTGGATCTTCCCCGCAAGCCTATCGCTCCGTCGCGCATACCTTGTTCCAACCAACCTACCAGACTCAACCAGAGCAACACCGCGACTCGCAGAGGACCAGGGGATCCCAAGCGCACCAAGACGATTACAACACTGCAGTCGTGCGACTCCGCGAGGCAAATCTCGACAGCACCATGCTTTCAAGCTTTAAGCGTGCGTATTGGTGTCTGACAAATCCCCCAAAAATCACGGAGGCGCCTCGGTCAGACATTCTTTCCGCTGTCCCGTCCCAGATCTTTGTGCCCACTTGATCACCCCTCTGTTGAACGCAACCACCCCCTTGTTGAACGCACCCACCGACGGCCTCGGCGCTCGTGTCCGTCGGCGTTGCGGCTTGGTTGCGGGCCCGGCGGCCCGAGTTGCTGACATCTCGCCGGGTGCCCGAATTGAGATGCCTTCTGTGGCGGCCACGTGCGCAGGGCGACTACCGGCATGAGCAGTGCTCCAATCACCTTGGCGCCGGCTGTGCTGGTGACGGCCGTCGGCGAAGAGCGTCGCACCGCCCAAAGCGGCATGTCGCCATGCGGTGAAGCCCTCGGCCTCCACCACCCTGTCTGATCACCACCCACCCTGCGGCATTCTTGCGACCCTGATACCCCCCCCCGCCTTACTTTCGTCCCACTTGCTGACAATGCTTGCAGAAATCCTCCGCCATGGAAAGCACGCCAACAACGCAAACACAAATCCACCGCAGCAGGATGCCCAGCGCAACCTAAAGTCGACCGCGGCACCGCCAGTGCAAGACGCCAGTGCGACCACCGCGTCCGTTGCGGCCAATGCGCAACCCGACAATGACCCTGTTTCAAAAACCCAGCAAGCCGACAAGCGGAACAAGCAGTCCACCGCAACGACCAAGAACAAGGACTACCGCTCTCAGGCTGAGAAGATTGTCGCAGAGGAGAAGGCTCAGGGCGAGCGCATGCCAACATATGAGGTACGAGGGAGACGGTCATCCATGAGACTGACGAATCTCCTCAGGGCCTCGAGGCTTACCAGCTCATCGAGAAGATGGGTGACGGCGCGTTCTCAAACGTCTACAAGGCCGTTGAGAGGGATACGGGCCGCAAGGTCGCAGTCAAGGTCGTGCGCAAGTACGAGTTGAACTCGAGCCAGGTGGGTATTATCTCCCTTTGCATCCTCTGGCACAGGCGTGTTCCGTCCCCTTGCAGTACGGTTGCGGTCAATGTCACTCGCTCCTTTGTCAGAGATCACTGACATGGCTAGACCGGAAACCGCCACCTAAACCCCAATTTCAAGAAGCGCCCGCGTGTGACTGAGGTCGGTAGTGGTTCCAACTAGCTGTGGGAAAGGGATGGCTATTGAGCCATTTGATGGTTGCCACACATTTCCGAATCACATGGGCTTGAGCTAACCAGTCGCAGCGCGCCAACATTCTCAAGGAGGTGCAGATCATGCGCGGCATCGACCACCCAAGTATCGTCAAGCTCCTCGCCTTTTTCGAGAGCGACGACTACTACTTCCTGGTCCTCGAGCGTGAGTGGCTGTCGTAACTCCCAGGGGGAAGGGGTGGGGCCGCAACTGACGTCACCCAGTTATGAGCGGTGGCGAACTGTTCCATCAAATTGTCAAGCTCACATACTTTTCCGAACCCTTGTCCCGTCACGTCATCCGTCAAGTCGCAGACGGTATCCGGTATCTGCACGAGGAGCGCGGTGTGGTCCACCGCGACATCAAGCCGGAAAACCTCCTCTTCGAGCCCATCCCGATTATCCCTTCAAAGAATCTCGTGCGCCGGCCGTACGACGAGGAGAAGGAGGACGAGGGCGAGTATACTGCCGGTGTTGGCGGCGGTGGTATCGGGCGGGTAAAGATTGCCGACTTTGGTCTGTCTAAAATCGTCTGGGACGAGCAGACCATGACCCCGTGCGGCACTGTAGGATACACTGCCCCAGAGATTGTCAAGGACGAGCGGTACAGCAAGTCGGTTGACATGTGGGCACTGGGCTGCGTGCTCTATACCCTGTTGTGTGGTTTCCCGCGTGAGTTTCAGAGTATCAATTTGGATGACCTCATAGATGACTGACGTCACCTTCAGCGTTCTATGATGAGAGCATCAATGTCCTTACCGAGAAGGTCGCGCGCGGTTACTACACGTTCTTGAGCCCATGGTGGGACGACATCTCGAGTTCTGCAAAGGACTTGGTGTCGCACCTTCTCTGCGTCAACCCGGCTGAGCGGTACACCATTGACGAGTTCCTGGCGCACCCGTGGATGAAGGAGACTGCCGCCATCGCCGCCGCTCCGGACACGTCCCGCAAGGTGCGCCCGCCGCAGGCACCTCTCGACTCGCCGTTACTCGCTTCTCTGCGTGCCAACAACCGCGAGGGCCGCTCCCCAGGCGTCGGAGTCCTCAAAGAAGCCTTCGACATTACGTACGCCGTTCACCGTATGGAGGAGGAGGGCGCCCGCCGACGAGCAATGGGCGCTGGCGAACGTGGTTTCCTTGGCGGTCTCAACGAAGAAGACGAGGAGGACGAGGAGGAGGCACTCGAAGAGGCAAAACGCCGACATGGTGAAGCGGTTGCACGGCAGATTGACCAGCACCGTCAACGAGCAGCCGCGAACAAGGCGGCGGGCATCAAGGACGTTCCGGTCACGCACTATGTCGGCCGTGGTGGTGCTAACCGCCGAGAGGCGGAGGCGGCGCTGTATGATGGGCGCGCTGGCCAGCGCGACCGCGGCGGCGGCGGAGGCAGCAAGGCCCCGTTCGAGCTTAATCTTGGCAATGCGACACTACTCGGCCGACGCGGGCAGAAGCCACTTCCCATTGGGAAGGGCGTGCTGACCGTTGGCGCCGTGTAGGAGAAACCTACTGCACCTTTGCTCATTGCACTTTTCGCACATCCATAACCCCCATTACATGTTACCGGATCAGAGTCTGGATCGGAAGATAGCCCGCATAAATACGAAGACTAGTTTGCCATGTACAACATGCGTTACATAACAGGGCTGTACAGGTGTCAAGAACCGTGAAATTCCAAGTGCATTGCTGCATTGCTAGAGAGGCTGACGAGCTGGACTGACCATCAAGCAGACCACCGTCATGTTGGCGCTGTCTTGCCCTCGCCGGGGGCAGGGCACGTTAATGAGAACGACGTAAGGGATGGCGCGGAATGCACCCTCGCGTGTGTACCAGGCCAGGTATGCCACACACGCCGAAGTTCGTGGGGAAACGTCATGGCACGCGTCACCGCTGGTCGTCAGGTCTGGGCCCATTGATGTCGGTCATCTACGCGATCCACCGCACTCCATTCCGCCCCACCCGTGTCGTGTCCCGAAGGGTCTCTGGTATACGGCAATCGTAGTGACTCAGCGCGGCGCGTGGACATGGGTACGTGGCTCTGCAATCTCGGAGAATAATGGATAATCGTTGCGATGGAGCGATGGAACGGTCCCGCAAGCGGGGCGTGTGCGGCCCCTCTTCAGCGCCTGGTTGCCCTTCAGTTCCGGTTCGGCTTTCCGGAACTAACGAGACTGCTGGGGCATGGGGAGCCTGCGTCGCTCCTGGCGCTACGGAGCGGCACCGATCTTATCGCCCAGGGCGATCGGGGCGTAGCGCTTGTGCACTCGCATAACGACATATCCGGGTGGGAAGAACAGGAGCCAAGATGGGGCTGGACCTCGGCCACGGTTGGCGAACGGGCATTAGTTGAGGACCAAGGCTAGTGAACAGAGGCAGTGGTTAGGGAACAAATACCTCTGCAACGCAAGTTTTTTGAGGCAAACGGTACAGCAAACGTGAGCGCTAGCATGTGGCGAGCAGCACTAGCGCAATGGGGCTCGGTTGCCCCCAGCCTGCTGAGTCGGATCGAAGGCTTCACAGCACACTTGCCCCGGATGGTGTCGCGCCTGCGGGCTACCCAGTTCTTCGACCTTCGCTGAGTCGGCTTCGTCAGTAGATCCGTTTGTAGGGATGCAGCCAGTGAGTAGTGTTGAGAGAGTCACGCAGCCGGTCGATGGTCTGGAACGCACGAGCAGCTGCCCGACGCGGACAGTAGAAACGCAGGCCACAACAAACGGGCCACTGGCTACACACTGGCTGCCACCTGCTTCTCGTCCTCCTTCCTCGTCTGTCTCGATTCGACTTGCTGTGTCACCTCATCGGACCTACGTCCTTCCTCCGGGTTACCGTTCTCTCCGCTCGTCCTCGCTGCTCCATGTGAAGTGTAAACTGCAAGTTTGTGAACCAACTCTCCTACCTAGTCTAACTCTACAAGATCGCCCAGAGGCGCAGTCGATCGTACCTGTCTCTGTCCAGATGGATCGTATCGATGGTGAGGATGGCTGGGGGACAGCTTGCGTAACTGCCGTCCGCAGGCGCCTCGCGACGACCCTTGTGGCCTTTGGGGCCCATCGCCGACCTCGCCCACCCTCAGTTATGTTTACAGCAGTGTTAGAGCAAGGTGCCGAGCCTGCGTCACAGTGAGTGAGTGTTGCATGGTAACTGAATGAATGGGAAGCTTGGAGCAGGCATGGAGGCATGGGAGGCTGGCGGAGGAACGTGTGGTACGGGGTGGGCCCGCTTTTTTAAGGATAGGGCTTGGAGAAGGTGGACGTGACAAGTCCAACAAAGATAGCGATGAGGCCCACCGCCGCCGTACCGCCAATGACCTGAGGCGTAGCCAAGCGCTGCAGCAGGGTCTGCTCTGCACCGGCAGCAGCCGCAGCGCGCTGCCGCCGCTTGCGGGCCTCGTGCACCTTTGCCTTCTTGTTTTCAGGCGGCGGGGCCAGCTTGTAGAAGGAACGGGAACTGGAAGAAAGTACTAACCCCATCTGTTTCAACCTGTCGGCCTGTCAGCGCGAGGAGCTCGTAGGCGATCGCGTCTGCGATAAGGTACTCACCCCCGAATGTAGAACGCGTCGAGGGCACGCTCGATGTCGGCTTCCTTGCCAGCGGGGACGCCCTCGAGGTGGAACGTGAGAGCAGTCGAGTCGGAGCCCTGCTTGAGTGTAATGGTCATGGTACCGAAGTGGTCTGAGAGTCAGCGACCCCGCAGGACCATTAATAACCTCGTCTTCCTCCTCCTCCCCATGTCTTTCTCCCGTTCAAAATTCTGCACCACGTACCTGCCGGCCATCCGGGAGACTTGGTGTTCCAAGTCTGGACGAGCTTGTTGGGCGCGTCAACGGAAACAATCTTGCCGGTGACGTTGCCACCGAACAGCTCGAACGGCGTCTCGGGGACGGGCATGATCTTGGCCGCCGAACGGCTCCACATCGGAACGCGTTTCTCGTCAAAGAGGAAAGACCACAGGTCCTCGGCAGACGCCTGCATGTTGGCCGATGCCTCGACCGTCGCAGTCTTGGTAACCTTCTCGGTCGGCTTAGGCGCCGGCGTGGCCTTGACGCGCACCTCACCAGGGGGCGCGGGCGAGTAGGACTGCGTCGCGCGCTCCGAGGGCGTCGCGATGCCCGAGCCCGGCTGCGACTCGGAGAAGGCGCCGTGCGCGTCGAGCAGCTCGGCGCGGAACCCGTTAAGAGTTTCCTCGAGTACGGGGGGCAGCGCCTTGCGAACAAACTGGTACACCTCGTCGGCGGACGCGCCCGATCCGTCGACACTCCAGTTGAAGACGTAGTCGGACAGGCCGTCAATCATCTCGTGCGAGAACTCGGGGATCGTCAGGCGGCCGGTCACCTCGTCGCCATTCTTGGCCGTGCCCTTCCATTTGGCCTCGATCTCGATGTCGTAGATCGTGAGGAGTCTGAGGGTTAGATGTCTGCGCGTTTCGAATTGCCTTGCGCGCAAGTCACTTACTTGCCCTTGCGCTGGCCGAGATCACAGTCGCCCGACACCGAGGTTACCTCGCTGATCTCCGCCGAGATGCCGTCCGCGGACGCGCCCTTGCCTGGCAGCGTCTTCTTAACCCACTGCTGTGCCCAGGGGCCGCAGTTCTTGTTCTGAAAGGAGGTCAGTTGCCTTCGTCCACATAATCTTATCTCCACGGTCCAAGCTTCCGCTTACGAGCCTTTCCGCTCGGACATGGCCCCGTAAACGTCATGGCTCTGCCTGAAGGGGTCACACTCACGCGCCAGTGGTATGTCTGCTGAAAGGCAGTCAGGGGCTTTGCTTCACCGCCGCTCATGATTATCCGTTTCTCGGGGGTGCGAGGTCTGGGAAGGAGGGATAAGATGGGACACAGTGACAACAGCAAGCCGGCACCTGGACAGGCCAGACGATGGACGACGTTGGACGTTTGGTCATGACGGCGGTCATTTTCTAGAATGTTGGAGAGATGAAAAAGCACGTGATAATATCATGGTTGTCACGTGGAAGATTGACGTCATAGTTGCCGGAACCGGCACGTGAGTTACCGCATCAAGCGATACTGGACATGTACGGCGGTTCTCACAACCTCTGTGAGCACGACCGGATGTGGTGCATGATATTAGATGTTTGGACTGTCCCACACCTGTATGACAGCGATAAATATAGCTCTAGCAGCTCGTGTCATGGTCACATTACTACCAAAGACGCCGCGGGAGCGCTGTTACTTGTCTTACGACTGTCACCAGCGGACGCTTCGACCCGCTCGCTGGTCGATCTCGCGGCTGGCTCCGGGCGACTTGGCATCGACGACTACCGCTGGCGCCGGATCATGGAGTGGCAACCAGCGGTTCCTGCAGAAATGGAGGTCAAGCAGCTAGAGGCTCGCGGATCCGGCTGACATTCACACAGACGCTGATTTATTGCACCAGCTGTACCGGGGCTGTGGATCCCGAGCGGTGTGGATCCTTGTCTCACCCGCCGCGCTGCCTGGCGTTGCAGGGTGGGAGTACTACGGCGGATTATGGCAGGGCAGACGAGAGCAGACTCGTGGCGGCCGTGCGGACGCGAGGGTGGCAAGCCGACGAACAACGCTTCAAGGCTTCCACCTCTCACTCGACATGTTGGACACAGAGGCGCGGCAGCGAGGCTCTTGTTTTCCCATGCCTTGCCGCCGCCTACGCACATCCGGCACAGTTCAAACAACATGTGGCGCTCAGCGTGTCGATCTGGTGCGCCGGCGGCGCACAAATTACTACCTCGAGGCAGTCGCGGGGCACGCCACGGGGCCGCCACCAGCACCCCGTTGCGATCGTTGTTGTCGCCATGTCTCGTCTGTGGCGGCAGCGGTCGGCTTTACCTTTCGGCTTGTGGCTCCGACTCTCGGTTTGCGGCTGCTCGGCCGGCCAGGGTAACAGTGGCAGTGCCATGACGGCTCATCTTGCAGAGACTGCTGCTAAGCCCATGCTGACGAAGAAGAACAACGCTGATACTCCACATCTCGCATCCTTACTCATAGTAAATCGATTCACCGCTGCGGGCCTCACAGGCACACTGGCCGCAGCTCTGCTGATTGGGATCACTTAGTACAACGGTCAAAGGAAAGGGGCGTGCTCTCTTTCTTCCCAGGCCGCTCGCAGCCAACGCGCCTCCATGGCCGGCGACGTTCTTGTGGGGGACCCCAAACGATGGGCCATGGGGATGGATATTGCCCTCCAGTGTCTGACGTCGAAAGCGATGCTGCGTACTGCCGAGACGGCCGGCGGCCCATGCTGACGCGGATCGACGAGGGAGGAATGGAAGACTGAAAAGACTGGGAGGTCGAGATGAGGCCGCGGAGACGCTTCGATAGTCCGCGGACAAACTCGAGCGATCGAGCCTCTCCACCTCCCAATGTGGCCGGTCCTTCATCCTCCCAGAGTGGCAAGCAACTGACTGCACCTCTTTGAGATCTCTCTGGACCGTTTTGGTAGCTCAATGCCCTGGTCGCAGTGACCAGGAGTGCGGTCCACGTTTCGCCGCTCCAGGGCACGCACGAACACACTCCGCATTTGGCACTCGGCCTGACTGCCTGGTCGGGCTGGCCCGAGCACCATCTGAAACGGTGTGGAGCGTCGCAAACAGTAACACAACACAAAACCTGGCCAGCTGTGCGCGCACAGCGCCTCGCTAGCTTATCGGCTAGTTCAGCGAGAACAGTCTCGTGGGACTTGTCTTCGTCGCCTCTCACGCTGCTTCTGTTTCTTCTTTCGAGCAAGTGGGATTCTGGCAAGCGTTCCCTTCACCGAGCGTAACGGCGACCAGCCGCGAAGAAGTGGCGAGAGGCCGCAAGCGCGCTACACAATCTCTTCCTTTGTGGGGTCCGCGGTTGATCATCTGTTCTCTGTTCTCTGTTCTCTGTTCTCTGTTCTCTGTTCTCTGTGTGCCGATCCTACTACCTCTACCTGCCTGACCACCCATGGCCTTGATCTTCCACATGCAGGTCAGCAAATCTGCTTGTGGGTATCAAAATTCTTCGCCGCAGGACTAGGCCTGGGGCTCATATCCCCCGCCCTGTCGCTCCCACCTCCGTGTCCGTGTCCACCTCCTA
The DNA here is from genome assembly GCA_023653615.1 of Apiotrichum siamense. Classification (NCBI taxonomy): domain Eukaryota; kingdom Fungi; phylum Basidiomycota; class Tremellomycetes; order Trichosporonales; family Trichosporonaceae; genus Apiotrichum; species Apiotrichum siamense. The sequence goes on from JALJEG010000006.1 coordinate 574,233, forward strand.
GGAGACTGGCGCTCGGCGCACGCGTTGTTCCATTGCCACCCCCTCCAGTCTATTATTCCTTCTGGTCCAGCCCCCTCTAGGCGCTTTCACAGGGCCCCCCTTAATTCCTAGAGAATGTGTGGCCGGACAAACTGGTGGCGCCGTCCGGCCTGTGCGGTGCATTGCACGCAGCACACCACAACGTGGGTACAGGCACCTGGAGTTCAGGATCCATGATCCAGGACGTTGCAGTTGTTTTCCCCTGGTCACTTACGTGTGGATTTGCCACTGGACCGGCGGGCCTGGCCCGCTGGGCGCACAGACTGGGACCTGATAACTGGCAACTTGCGCCGACCCGCGGCAGGACCTGAAAGGACCTTGCGCACAAGGTGGGGTCCGGCGGGGATATACAACTCCAAGATGGGCCGGATGGGCATGTCGAGGCGTCGGGTGTCGAGTGTCGGTGGCTTCTCGCAGGTGCGCGGACGCCTGCCAAGCTGCCGGCCTCTGGGTCAAGCTCCGGTGGGGTGTGTGAGACGTGTATGGATGAGAAGCTGTTTTCGCCGAGGGCTGGACATGTGGATGCGACGATGCTTCGTACATGACTTTGGGCGGCGCCAGCTCTCCAGTGGCGAGCGGAGTTGTCTGATCGCTGTTCGATCTGCAGCTGCGCAACAGCAAGGCGCAGCAAAGAGTGGGAGATATGAGCAGATGAAGATGGGGAGATGCGCCGCGCATGCACCGTGCATGCACCGCGCTCTGCACTCCCAGCGCCGGGGCGGAGGTGTGCCTCTCCATTCCTCATGCGTACATTGCTCGGCAGCAGCGATCGGCTAGATCTCCGACGCGAGCGAGTCCCAGGGGGTACTGAATCCGACACAACCGCCGTAGACCGCAGGGCCCACCTTTCCTCATCCATGACTTATCGGTAGCGGCGGAGTGGGTGGAGTGTCGTGTCGCCTGGCCCGAAAGGGCATGTTCGAAAGAGGTACCACTGGACCCACGTCCGACGATGCCGACGGATGAGCGGTTTGCGGGGCCTTTGCGGGGCCCATTCCGCCCGAGTTCCTGGGAGTTTACTGACGGGTGGCTAGCGGACAAGCGTACTTTAGTGGTATCTACCAGCGCTCGCACGCGTCCTGTGGCAAGCGGGCCTGCGGGGCCTGCGGGGCCAGCGGGGAAAGCGGGGCAATGCGCTGAACCGGTTTCGCCGGGTTGACGACAGAGCTGCACTTGCCTGGACGCCCGCGCCTAGCTCCCAGGCCCTTCGACCACGACGGCCCCAAGCGCACGACATCCACAACACACCGTTCCAGGAGCCCCAGAGCGACAGAATTCCTGTCAGGATGAGAAGGGGCGCAAGGGGGGCGCCAAGGCTGAGGATCGGAGGGATGCACTGGCGTCGTCGAGTGCCCCGCCCTCCCTTGCCCCTTCCCTCCCTCAGTGCGAGGGGCACCATGGACAGGTTCCAACACTCGGCGCCGTTCGCACACACAGCGAAGCGATCAAAGGTATGTAGCCCTTGCAGTGCCGGGTCGACGACACGCAAAGAGGCGATAATCATCGAAAGGGGCCGGGCGCACAGCCCGGTGGCTGGTCAACAGCGACAGTGGGTTCAATGCCCAAGGGAGAAGGTACTACAGACTAAAACGGCCGCCAATCGCACGCAGGGGGAATCGCGAGCGGACGGATGGCATGGACGGCCTCCCGCGGTGTGTCCGGGAGGGCAACGCAGAGGTGCTTGCGTCCTTCTGTCTGTCTCACAAACTGCCACAGAACCGTGGAGTTGAGCGTAACTCTGCATCAAATGGTCGTGTCAAAGGAATGAGATGGCTTCTGGAAAGGATCCAGTCCGAAAGGTCCTCTTCCAAGGGAGCCGGAGCGCGTCCCCGTCCACTCCACACAAAAAAGCAACATTGCAGCTCGAGCTCGTCGACTCTTTTTGCCTACCACGCACTAAACATGCTTGTCGTGGTCTCTCCTGATCTCCCGCCCTTGCAAAGGAAGGAAATGATGCGACGCTGGTCCGCCGGCATTCACCATTGGAAGGGGCACATGAAACGACGCCACAGCACCCAGCTGGAATGGGCCATAAAAGTGCCAGTGCCGGCCGGCGGGCCACCGCACGGGGGATTCTCGAGCACATGCCCCGGGGGCCTGGGGTGGCCGTATCTGGCCGCGGTGGTTGGTGGCGCGTGCGCGGCGTCGTCCACAGGCAGGGCAGCGAGCAGCGCGGCTCACGGCCAGGAACAGATAATAACACACTGCCGCTCGTCCTCGTTGCTCGTGGGTTCTTTGGGGCGCTCGAGGCCCGCAGTCTGCATGCTTGGGTGTCACACGCCGCCCATGCCCCATGCCCCGCGTCATGGCAGGTTTCAACTGCGCGCGTCTGGGCGTCCTGGGCGTCCACTGTGGCTTCTTGCGTCGGTGCTCACGACGCCCGCAGGTCGGCCGCCCGAGTTGCTGAGCAGCAGGGGGAGGCAGGGTTCAGGAAACACGAGGACAAGCTCGGACCGGCGCTCGCGAGACAGTGAGCAGGTGCGAGGCACCGACGTCTGCCGCTTCAGTGCAAACATTGCAACCGCTCTGCGGACCCAGAGGGGAGGCGCCGTGAGGGGGAGCGGCGGGGGCGCGGGGAAGAAGACACAGGACGTTTGTCGATGATGATGGACCGGATTCCCACCGGCAGTGACGCTCGCGACAACAGACACACACGACCGACACGCCACCGGCGCCGTTGAAGCGCTCGAGGCCTTTTACTGCATTTGATCCTTGTGGTGCAGAGCGCAGAGCAGCAGCAGATCGGTCGGACTGTTCAGCACCGCTCACCGCCGCACACAGCACATGCTGCTCACCGCTACATATACGTCCCGCCTCATCCTCCTCTGCCACAACCTTCTCCTTCTCATCATCATCGATCTCCCTCTCCTCGCACCCTCGTGTCCTGCCCCCATCCCTGCACAACCCATAGACTCTACCCTTCCATTCCTCGCAACTCCGCCTTGTCGTGCATCCCCCCCCCCTCTCCCCCTCCAAGACGTCCCCCGCTTCCCCGCCTCCACTACGGCATCGACGTACACAACAGCCCGTTCCCGCGCAGGTGTCGCCGCTCGCTCCATCCTTGCTGCGCCGACACGATCTCGGCGCACACGACGCGAGCAAACATTCTCGCCTCCGTCATCCCACCGCGTAGCGCCCGCTCCGAGGCGGCGTTACCTGGTCGTGTGCCGTGCCATTCCACCCACCGACAAGACGCGTGGTTGAGCACCAGGGTGGAGGCTATTTAACAACCTGCACTCCGACATTGATCTCGCCTCGTCCCTTCTCATCTCCTTTCTCACGACCATCCTCCCACCACTGCCTCCGGCACTCCCAGTTCTTACTAATCTACGGCAACGTCGTCCACCACGCCCCACAATGACGACTTCGTTCTCGTTCTCAAACATGCCATCGACCACGGCCAGGCCTCCTGTCCCACCCCTTTGTTTAACCTCCGCCACCTCTGGGCATACTCACAGCCACCCTACCCCTTCGAGCCCCCAGCGTTCCAGTCCCAGTTTCACATCAGCCTCACGGATGGAGATCCTGTACCCAGCAAGCACATACCTGGCCAGCAGCCTCCTCGTCTCCCCCACAGGCACGGCTACCTCCGCCACCTCGAACGTGACCGTCGTAGGGTCCATGTCCGGCGGCACGATGGACGATGCCGGGTATAGGGACATGGCCATGCCCGGACCTTCGTCCTCGAACGCCACTGGCGAACGCTCAAACACAGCCAAGTCCTCTCCGGTCCGAGCCGCGCACAACAACCGCACCCCCGCAGGACTGCCTTCCCCTCCCACCACTCCCGAGGAGGACATTGCTGCCGACACCAACGACAACCACAGAGACAACCGGCCGGGCCCCTCGCGTCCCTCCCGTGGTGCTGCTGGCGGACCCTCAGTGCCCATGCGCCGCACCATCATCGCTGGTCGCAGGCAGTTTCGTCGTAAGCGGGGCGCCATCCTGACCACTGCGGCCGCCACCAACACTACCGCCACCAACATTGATGTCTCTGCCGCGACCTCCACCGCCACCAACTCAACCACCACCACCACTACCAAGCAGGCCACGTCCACTGCACAGAGCCCTTCCACCCCGCCACCTTCTCCCCAACCCGTCTCAACCGAGACTGTCCCCCAAGCAGAGCAAGCACTTCAAGAAGAGCAACAGCATCAGGAGGAGGCGCAGCAGCAACCTTCCCCCACCGGAGCCCTCGCCGAAACAGTCGTCTTCGCACACCCTCATGGGCCTCCACCTTCTCCGGCTAGTATCCTTGCAGAGCAACAGCCTCTGCTGCTCCACAACCGGAGGAAGTTCCGCTTCAAGTTCCCGAATGAAGCTCAGAATATCCATACCGAAGTCCTTCGCCAGGTACGTTTTCTGCCGCCACATTCCCACGAGGCTGCCTCGAGTCTTTTGTTCGGTTTGATCAGTTTTCGGAGCACACGTTGACACATCCATCCGATATCAGTGTTCCCGCAAACCGATCGGATCATGCGAGGAGAGGGCCCATGAGAACACCATGTACTGCCGGAAGGTGAGTAAGCGAGTGGAAGATCTCCCTTCATTTCCCCGAACAGGCAGCCAAAACTAACCGATCCAGCACGCTTGCTCGGGTATCAACGTCGACAAGCAACTGTGCGGCGGATACGTTCACGACCGCGAAGAGAACCCTCTGTGCCAGACCGGCTGTAAGTATCGTGAAAGGTGGTGGCAAGGGAGAAGACTGCCTGGCGTCCTTCTCGCCGCTCTGTAACATCTCCCGAGACGCCAAGAGGCTGACTGGATCGCAGTTCACACCGAGGGCGGCAGGGGCATGAGCAACATGGTTTCGGCTCTGATGCTCGCTGGCGAGCAGAGTGCGTTCATCACAAGTTATGTTAAGATAATGGAGAGTCAGAAGGCCCTCGAGTGGTTTAAGGACAAGTTTGGCCAAGTCATCGCCGCTCCGCTTCCTGAACCGTTTCAGCACTGCCTGCCACCTCTTCCGATTTCGTCGGCGTCCAAGGCTGCCACAGTCACCGCTTCTCGCTCTATCTCACCTGAGACTTCTGCCTCGCTTCCAGAGACACCTGACACAATCTCTGACGCCCGACGCAACGCCCACCTGCGACTGCGACGGCTTGGAGCTGCGAAGGTCGACCATTGGTGGCAAGGCACTTGGCACATGCACATCGAGGTGCCTCTGGAACTGCAGCTGCAGGTCGACGTCTACAATCACCGCCGCCGTCACGCTCAATATGCCTTCTCGTACGACGACGCCGCCGCGTGCCCACCCTCGTCCCCCCATGCTCCCAAGCCCAACCCACTTTTCAAGGATCCCGCACACGCGTCGCAGCTCGCTGCGTACAGCCAGCGCTTCCGGGCCGCCACCAGCTCAAGTTATCAGGTCGGCATCACCACCACCCAGAGTGCGCCGACCTCTCCCGCCGCCTCTCCATCCATGCTCATGAGCTGGCACTCTGCCCCCTAGGGGACAAGGGAAGGCCGCGCGCTTGGTACGCGCAGAGCAGGTACTCTCTCCCCATAGGGACACCCGACACGGACACTACTGCTTCGTTTCGTTCTCGGCTACGCTTCGATTTCTCCGATTTTACTGCCTTTCCCCAAATTCACGCTGCCCTGTTGTATCCCCTTGGGACATCCACCGCACTCCCTCTCCTGTCTCCATAGGCTTTCCTCTATATAATCTCACAATTGTTTCTCCCTTCCCTTCCCTAACAGAAGGTGGCCGGAGACGGGGGCCCGTGACAAGCGGGTCGGCAGCCACTACAACCACCACAACCACCGCAACCATCACAAGCCCCACCACCACGACAGCGGCCCACCGTCGCCTCCTTCGTTGTTACCCATTAGTTGTCGCATATTCATTGTTCATGACCACCACCACCACCACCAACACCACATCTGCGCATGTACCGCCCTCTCCTCCATAGTTATACAGTATGCAAAGATTTACGGAGATAGAGGCTTTTAGGACCAGCGGAAGGCTGGTGACGGAAAGCAGACAAGATCGAGTCATAGGTTGCGATGGCTGTCTGATGGCGATAACAATCGAGGAGGTACAGACTAGTCCTCCTAGACACTTCACTGTTGAAGTCTGAGTTTGGCGAGTAGAATGGTCTGTTATAGCCCAACGCTCCTCGTCTTAGCCTCAAGGCAGCTATCAGGTTCGCTGTGGGAAGAGCCGTCTAAGCCAAGCGAGTTGGCCCCAACTGCGGCAAGGCAGGTAGGTCCCTTCCTCTGCTTTCATGACGAAGTGGTTTGGAGTGACAGCACCCGTACAAATGTCAGATACTGACTTCGCTGCGAGGCCACAGTTCTGGGTACGTTCTGGGTACGAGAGAAGGGAGAAGGGGAAAGCAGCGTGGAGGCGTTTCGACCATAGCGAGAAAGGCAACGCTGGACCGAGGGCTGGTGCTCAGGTCCCATCCGAACGACCTGGAGGTATCCCCGACAAGCGATGGCGATCAGAGCGTCCGCAAGGGCAGGGGGGAGGGGGGTTTTCCCGAGGTGCGGGCCCCTGGCGGGTCCGGCTCGCGCCGCTCCACCTCCCCCTCCTCCGGTCGCCGGTGCCACTGTCCTTACGACTGACTTCGACATGGACCCGCGGTGCTCGGACATTGGCTGTGCTGCAAATCACATTAATGGAGATATCCCGACGGACCCCGACGGGACGGGAAGGCCGCGTCCCACCCATCTGTCACTGGTCACCAGTGGTGCTTCAGAGCTCCCCAGTGGCGCAGAGCAGAGAACGAAGGTGGAACCACGACCCCCAAGCCACAGTGAAGACGGGAATATAGTTCGGTGATGAATATTACGTGAGTCGCGCACGTTCGTTCGGTGGAATACAGTATACATGACTGTCCATTGCGCTACGCGCTGCCTAGTAACCGCCAGTATACCTTTGTCCACGCGCCTGGCCACGTCCACGGTCACCACCGCCATCTCCACGTCCGGGGCGCGATGGGCCCGCTCGGGGCCGGTTGTCGCGCATGTCCCGCATCTCACGGTCAAGATCGGCACCCCACAACGCGACGTTGCCCCCTCCTGCGCCGGAGCGCCAGTACGTATCCTCGGCGCCGCTCCCGCTGGCGCTGCCGCCACCCCGCCCCTGGGAGGCTCGCCGCTTCTGTTCCGTGTTGCTAATGGCGCGGTGCAGGAGGGAGCCGCCGCCGGAGGTCGTTCCGCTCCGCCCTCGCCCGCGTCCAGCGGCGGGCGATGGCGACGAGATACGCGATGCGAGCGTCGGCGGCATGCCTGTGCTCAGCTTACCGATGACAGGGCGCGGGGGCGGCTGGTGCCGGTGCCGCCGCCAGTCGGGCGAGCGTGAGCGGTGGCTGTCTGAGTCGAACCCCGATCGCACCGGCGAGCGCTCGCGCGCGTCCCGACTTCCACGCCCCCCACCCTGCCGGCGCTCGCTTCCCCATCCGCCGCGGTCGCGGTCGCGTGCGTGTCCGACCGGCGTATTGAACCAGTCGTGCTCGTAGTCGCGTGGGTCGCGGTCACGCTGGCGGTCTCGCGCCATCTGCCGCTGGCGCTCCTTCTGGCGCGACTTGGCGCCCGCATCGGCGCCTTTGAAGGCGGCAAAGCCCGTGGCGGCGTATGGGAGGTCGTCGTCCCACCGCGTGTGCGTGCCCTTGCCCTGTGGGTTACCCCATGAGAGAGCATACGGTCCGCGCGATGCCATTCGGTCTGAGAAGGCTGAGTTCTGTGCTGCTCTCGCCAGACTTCCTCGCTGGCGCTGGCAGTCCTGAGTGTGAGTCGGGACATTCTGAATGGAGCAAATGGGCAGCGCAGCTCGCACATGTTACACCGCGAAAAACCCATTTGCAGCTTCTACTCACATCGCCAAGATGACCTTCTTGGGCACAGTTGTAACACCATCGCTCGTCGGGGTCGCCGCCAACGGCCTGCTTCTTCCACCCCTCAGCATTCTCCTTATCTTCCATAACACGTCTTCGGTCATCGTCCTTGCGATACACGTATACGCGCCATAGAGAGGGACATGACTGTGTCGAGTCAGTGGTGAAATGAAAATATAGGTATCACCCACATTTTCAGTGTGGTCCCAGATGCCACATCTAGGGCAACCCTGCGCCCGCAGTCTACGTGCGGCGGGGTCTGGGCAGTCCTGTTTGCGGTGCCCCCGCTTGCCGCAGCCGTAGCAGATGAGGGCCCATGGGCAGTCCCGGCGCTCGTGATCGTCAAACTTGCCACACGTTTGGCATACAATGTGCGGACACTGGTCTTGCCGGTGGCCGGGTCTCTTACATTTGCGGCACACCTTGCTCTGGTCGGCCTCGGCGAGGAAGTGCGCAAGGTCCGACTCGGTGTCCATCCAGTACCGCGGCACACCCTGGGAGAGTCAGTATCGGTACGGGGTCTGTGAAACTCACCTTGGTGTTGCTGTCATCCACCATGTGTACGCCTTCCAAGACTTTCGTAGTGTCTTCCTCATCCTCATCCGTATCGGAGCCTTTCACCTCGACGTGGACGTTGTCAGGAAGGAGGAGGACAGACGTGTTGAGCTCCGCGTTCTCATCCTCCTCCCATAACGCGTCTACTGCAGGCTCCTGCTTCTCGCCCACTTTGGGGGCTTGGGGTTTCGGTGCGTGTTCCCCCACCTGCTTCCCATTAAGGGCATCTTTCTCGGCATCTTTCTCGTCCTCGGTCACTTCGTCTTCCTCGTCCGACTCAACCTTGACACCCAACAGCATGGGCCGGAACGGCGTGAAAGTTGATGTGCAAGCGAGAGAATCCACTGGCGGAGTATCCTCGATGTCTTCTGTAGCGCGCCCTTTGCCCTTTGCCTTACGCTTCTTGGCCGTCAACTTGGTCGGGTGCTTCGCTTGGATGTTTACTGGTATCGACGGCTTCATGGGCACGTCGTCGTCCGTAAGCGCCAGCTCGACAAAGTCTGAACTCGATTTGGGACTCGGTGCGCTGTCATAATCGGCTGGGGGGTTGGAAGACGGTGTTTGCCGGCGCGATGAAGACGATCCAGCACCTGGCGTGGTGGGGCGCGAGTTGGGGCGGGAAGTAGCCGGCGATTTTGTGTGCGATGTTGCTCGCGTCTTGGATTGCGGTGCCGGCTTGGGCTGCGACGCGGATGATCCCTTCTCCTGTCTTTCCTTGCGTTTACGTTTTATTTCTGCTCGCGATTTTGTGCGTGCCATGTCGGGGGGTGTGGTGGATGGGATGGATGGTGTGAACAAATGCAAAAACAATCCGAAATCTTGGCCACCGACTTCCTCTCCCCCAGGACGATACCAGCTACTAGACGGAATCAAAACTGGGCCAATCTTTTTTTTTTTTCCTTCCATGAGGGTCTCCGCATCAACTGGATCGAGTAGAATCGTTGGACAGACACGGGGCCAAAGAAAAGTCGAGCTCGTCCATCGTCTATCTCCTTGTCATCCAAAGCACAAACCTCTCCGCGTCTCGAGCCCAATACAAGAGCAGCGAGATCAACAAAGGATACAGCGGCTCTTCTCGACTCCTAGTCAGAGGCGCAATCCCCCATCCCCGTTCACCCACACTGCGCTGAACAGCAGCGCTACGTGCTCGAGCTTACGTTACGAGTCACTGGACGTCCGACTCGACATTTCGTTCGATCCTCTTCCACCATCCGGTGCAGCAGCGCGTTGATATCAGCAACCTGTTGCCACTGAGAACACTTGTTGTCTCTTTCATATCCTTAGACTAGCTCACCATGTCGTTCAAGACCCACGATCGTAAGTAGTCGGTGGCACATGGGGAAAAGATCCAGAGCAGTCGCTCAAACGGGATCCGTCTTGAGCCCCGCCACTCATCTCAGCGGATGGATCTGAGGCTGGCAACCGACTCCGCCTCCGGCCATATCTCCACCCACCTCCTGTGCCGCCACTGTATCTTGAATCTCTACTGACACACCGTAGCCTCCAAACCCATCCACATCCCCACTGCGGAGCACAACGTGCTCGAGTTCTGGCGCGAGATCGACGCGTTCCAGACTCAGCAGAAGCTCTCCGAGGGTCGCCCTGAGTACTCGTTCTACGACGGTCCTCCCTTCGCCACTGGTCTTCCTCACTACGGTCATATTCTTGCGGGTACCATCAAGGTGCGTCGGCGACTTGCGACTTTTCTGCTACGTCGGTACTCACCCCACAGGACATTGTCACCCGTCATGCCCACGCGACCGGCCACCACGTCGAGCGCCGCTTCGGCTGGGACACGCACGGTCTCCCCGTCGAGCACGAGATTGACAAAAAGCTCGGTATCTCGGGCAAGGACGACGTCATGAAGATGGGTATTGACAAGTACAACGCTGCTTGCCGTGAGATTGTCATGCGTTACTCCGACGAGTGGAAGGCGACTGTCGAGCGTGTCGGTCGTTGGATTGACTTTGACACGGGCTACAAGACTCTTGACCCCAGCTTTATGGAGACTGTTTGGTGGGTCTTTGGCCAACTTTGGGCCAAGGACCAGGTCTACCGTGGTCTCCGTGTCATGCCGTACTCGACCGGCTGCACGACCCCCCTCTCGAACTTTGAGGCCGGTGAGGACTACCGCATGGTCTCGGACCCTGCGGTTACCGTCTCGTTCCCCCTCGTCGACGACCCCACCACCTCGCTCCTCGCCTGGACGACTACTCCCTATACCCTCCCTTCCAACCTTGCGCTCTGCGTCCACCCCGACTTCACGTACATCAAGATTCACGATGTGGAGCGCAACCAGAACTTTATCCTCCTCGAGTCGCTTCTCGGCACCGTCTACAAGGAGTACGCCAACGGCAAGAAGCCCGATGCCAAGAAGGAGCCCAAGTTCAAGAAGGTTGGCTCGTTCATCGGCAAGGACATGGTTGGCTGGCGCTACACCCCCATCTTTGACTACTTCACCGAGCAGTACGAGGACCGCGCCTTCCGTGTCGTCTCTGACACGTACGTTACCGACTCGTCTGGTACGGGTATTGTCCACCAGGCTCCCGCCTTTGGTGAGGACGACCACCGTATTGCTGTCGCCAACAAGATTGTGCGCGAGGACGAGATCCCCCCTTGCCCTATCGATGAGTCGGGCAAGTTCACTGCCGAGGTCACCGACTACAAGGGTGTCTACATCAAGGAGGCCGATTCGCAGATCATCAAGGACCTCAACAAGAAGGGCCGCCTCATCGTCCGCTCGGACATCATGCACTCGTACCCCTTCTGCTGGCGATCGGGCACTCCCCTCATCTACCGTGCCATCCCCGTTTGGTTCGTTCGTGTTGCCGACATCTCGGACAGGCTCGTCGCCAACAATGAGAAGACCCGCTGGGTTCCTCCTCACGTCGGTGAAGGCCGTTTCGGCGGTTGGATCAGGAACGCCCGCGACTGGAACATTTCGCGTAACCGTTACTGGGGTACCCCCATCCCTCTCTGGGCCTCAGAGGACCTGACAGAGGTTGTCTGCGTCTCGTCGGTTGCGCAGCTTGAGGAGCTCTCCGGTGTCAAGGGCATCAAGGACCTGCACCGCGAGTCGATCGACCACATCACCATCCCGTCCAAGCAGGGCAAGGGCGATCTCAAGCGTATCGAGGAGGTCTTTGACTGCTGGTTTGAGTCTGGTTCCATGCCCTACGCCCAGGCCCACTACCCCTTCGAGAACGTTGACCACTTCAAGAAGACGTACCCCGCCGACTTTGTCTCTGAGGGTATCGACCAGACCCGTGGCTGGTTCTACACTCTCCTTGTCCTTGGTACTCAGCTCTTCGACACAGCGCCCTGGAAGAATCTTATTGTCACTGGTCTCGTCCTCGCTTCGGACGGCAAGAAGATGTCCAAGAAGCTTAAGAACTACCCCGATCCCATTGAGACTGTCGAGAAGTACGGTGCCGACTCTGTCCGTCTCTTCCTTATCAACTCTCCTGTCGTCCGTGGTGACAACCTGCGCTTCCGTGAGGAGGGCGTCCGCGACGTCCTCTCCAACGTCATCCTTAAGTGGATCAACTCGCTCAACTTCTACCTCAACCAGGTTGAGCTCTTCAACCAGGCGAACGAGACCAAGTTCATGTACGACCACGACGCGCCCAAGTCGACCAACGTCTTTGACCGCTGGATCCTTGCCCGTTGCCAGTCACTCATTCAGCTTGTTAACCAGGAGATGGACGCCTACCGTCTCTACACTGTCATCCCTCGTCTCCTCGAACTCATCGCCGACCTCACCAACTGGTACATCCGCTTCAACCGTAGGCGTCTCAAGGGCGAGGGCGGTGTCGAGGACACCAAAGCGGCGCTCAACTCGCTCTACGAGGCACTCTACACCCTCTCGCTGACCATGTCGTCGTTCACTCCCTTCACCTGTGAGATGGTCTACCAGAGCCTGCGCGCCACGACCCCGGCACCCACGGATGGCAGCGACGTGCGCTCGGTCCACTTCCTCCTCCTCCCCAAGGTCCGCGAGGAGTACTTTGACACTGTCATTGAGCGCCAGGTCCAGCGCCTCAAGGCTGTCATTGAGCTCGGCCGTGTCATCCGTGACAAGCGCACTCTTAAGGTCAAGATGCCGCTTAAGGAGCTTGTGCTCTTCCACCACGACCAGGAGTACCTCGACGACGTCAAGTCGCTCGAGTCGTACGTCATGGGCGAGCTCAACGTTGCTGAGATTGTCTACACTAAGGACGAGTCGGCGACCGGCATCAAGTACAAAGCATCTGCCGACTGGCCGACGCTCGGTCGCAAGCTCCGCAAGGACATAGGCAAGGTCAAGTCCCACCTTCCCAAGATGACATCGGACGAATGCAAGGGCTTCTTGTCGTCGGGCAAGGTGACTCTTAACGGCGTCGAGCTCGTCGAGGGCGACCTCGTCGTCACCCGTTACGTCGAGCTCGAGGGCGAACGCGCCACTGCATACGAGTCGGCGACCGACGGCGAGGCGACCATCCTCCTCGACTGCCGCCGGCACGACGCGCTCGAGCACATTGCGCTCCTGCGCGCGCTCACCTCACGTGTCAACAAGTTGCGCAAGGCAGCGGGCCTCGTACCGACGGACCGTGTCGACGTCTTCTACGCCTACGATGCGGGCGAGGCCGACGTGCTCGCGCCCGCCATTGCGTCATCGGCCGAGACGCTCCAGAGCCAGATCTACGCCGTGCCCGTCGAGCTCGCACAGATGCCGGCGGGACGCAAGGTGCTGGCCACCGAGGTGCGCGAAAAGGAGATTGGCGACGACGACCGCGCCGAGCGCTTCGTCATCACCCTCGCAGAGCGGCCTTAAAACGCTGCGCTGCGCTGCGCACACGCACATAGTGTGGCGTGTTGTGGCGTGGTGTGGCGTTAGGGCACCGCTCGGCCCGTTCGCTTTACGTGGAGCCCGACTTGAAGTGGCCTGGACGCGCGGACAACCCACTCGTCGGGTACCCTGCGGGTGAAGGTAGATCGCCGCTTCGGCGCCGACGACGCAGCCGCTGACGCTGGAGCGGATGGATCGCTCGTTTTGCATCGCAGTCAAATGGGAGCCCACCATGGGGATAATAGTAGACAGACAAGAGAGATGATTTCTGGTGATTCATGCATGATGCTTACTAGTTGTTGGATCTGAGGACGCTCACGAGTTTGCTTGTGACTGAACAACACAAGGCCCCCTCATCTGGACCGATCAAAGAATGGCCCGGCCCACTTCCACAGGTCTATCCCAGGGCGAAGCTCAACACGTGAAATTTCACTGCAAGGGATACATTTTCGTTGCTAGTGACTCGACAACCATTGTTCTATAGACTTCTGAAGACCAAGGGGTAAAGAACGACGCATGTCGTGGGAGTGGGGTGCTATGGTAATTCTACGGTCCTGGTGGTTGTTAGAGGCAGGTGGCCCGATCAGCTGGCCCGCTGAAGTGGTGATCGGCGATGGCCGCGACCAGCGCGGCGGACTAGTGCGCGGTGAGCGCGAGGGATCGCAGGAACAATAGGTAGGAATACGGTCCCTGTCCCGCTCACCAACCGGCGCGCCTCCCGTGTACGCCCTCGGCCCACTCACTCGCGGAGCATCGCGATATGCAATGCACAACGCAGACGACACCAAGGAACATTGCAAGATATAGAGACTAGACTAGGCAGAAGTCGGGCCGTGGATGGTGGGTGGTGGTAGATTGTTGGTGCATGGTGCGGTTGTGGTGGTGGTGATGGTGGTGTGGTGATGGTGATGATGATACAAGAATGCCGGGGACTGGAACATGTGGGGAGAGTTAACTGCTTGTTGTACGTTTTTGATTTCCTTCTTCCTCCTTCTAAACTTTACACGTTTTATCTGCGGCGCCAGCTTTACAAGTTGCCACCGTTGGCTTGGATATACGCGGCGTTGAGTCGCGCCTGGCACTCTGCCGGATCGTGGTAGGCCTTGCCTTCGCACGTTGGCGGCGGCTTACGGGTACCGAAGCGAGTCGTGCCGTGGATCTGCTCCTGCGTGCGCACAATCGTCTCAACGTCGTCGTAGCTCATGTACCTCCGACCGTCCTTGCACGTCGCCTTGGACTTCATCTGGTCGCACAGGTCGTCAATCAGCAGGTCACCCGGATCGGTCGTGTTGTGCATGCCCATCTTGGTCCACACCTCGGAGGGTCGCATGACGCGGCCGTCCTCGCCGAGTACATGGATGATCTTGGAGCTGCAGGTGTCGGGCTGCGCTCCGGGGTGGTTGTGCACGCCGCCTGCGGAACTGTCCGTCTGTGGGGACGTGCCGTTTGATGTCGGCGCGGTTGACTGTGGAGTCGAGTTGGAGAGAGAGGGCAAAGGGGAAGGGGACATGTTTAGGTAGGTTGTTGGGCTAAACGCCGAGGTGGTCGCATCTGGGAGGTTGAAGGCAGTGGACGGGGACATGGCTCCATGCTGCGTTGCCATGAGGGCCTCGATCTGCCGGGAGAAGATGTCGTCGTCGACGGCGGCACTTGAGGCGTCGGCGACGCCGTCGGTACTACTTGAGCCGTTGAGAGACGAGAGGAACTCGTTGACAGAGTTGTTTGTCACACCGGACCATGCTGCCTGGCTCGCGAGCGCCGTGGAATTGAAGACTGCGGATGACGGGCCGGGGAGGAGGGCGGTCGAGCTCAGAGGACTGGTCGGCCCGGTCGCCTTGGAGTCGCGGTACGAGGTAGAGTCAAACATGCGCGCCAGAGCGTTAGATGTAGAGTCGGCAATCGACGCGAGGCCAGTCTGAGAGCCAATAAATGTGTACGGAGACTGGACCTTTGGTGGGACAGTGGGGCGGGCGACGGGAGCTGTGAGGCCGGGCGCAGTGTACCCCGCGGCCGTGTAGCTGGTAGCGTTTGTGGCGTTGGCGAGAACGACGTCGAGGCCGTTGGGGTAGAGGCTACGGAAGAGGGCTTCAACGTCCTCCTTGTTGCCGCCTGTTGAGGAAGGCGACGACAGGGCACCCGGTGGACTGGGGCCGTTCATGTGGTTGGGGGGAGGCGCGGCCGAGTTCAGGCCACCGAACAGGCTGGGGATGGAACGCTCAGAGCTTGCGCTTGGGCTTGGCCCATTAATAGAATTGAGTGGCTCTGGGCTGTTATCAGACGCAACGGATGAACGATGCACAGAGCCGACCGACGAGCGGTGCCGAAGCTGCGCGTGCATCTGGTCCGAATGTGAGCTCGTGGAAGCACGGTGGACTCGTGGTGACGGGTCGTGGATGCTGCGCAACGTGTCATTAGCGCTTTGTGGCGGTGACGGCGGCTTTGTGACTTGGTTGTAGGTGGCCCAGTCGATGCTCGATGCCGGCAATCCACTAGTTGCTGGTGGTTGCATTTGCGGGGTGCCAGCGGCCGAAGCGCCGTTCATGGGCATAGAGAACGTGAAGTGGGACTGCTTTAGCGCCATGTTTTCCTCCTGGAGACGTCGCAGGATGCCTCGCAAGTTTTCGTTCTCGACGGATGCTCCGAACGATTTTGCCTCGAGTTCTGCCACTTTCTGTTCGAGCTAAACACGTGCGTTAGCGCGGGTTTGGAGGTTGTTGTGCTGGCACGAATTACCCAAACCAACTCACGTCCCGCACTTTAGCCTCCCGGCGCTCGCGAAATGCTTTTTGGGCTGCTCGGTTCTGCTCCTTCCGACGCTGGGCCTTTGTCATGGTGTCCTTGATCTTCTCGCCGGTCTTCTTGTCAATGGATTTGCGCCCGCTCTTCCTGCTGGGCTCGGGAGCATGAACTCGCTTGTCGTTATGGGCGTGGGATGGATCCTCCTCGACAGAGTCTGACAACAGTGTTAGCTTTTGTGATGCGTTTGGTGTTGGCGGTGATAGTGATGGTGGTGGCGGCGGTATGAAAGTCGCCCTTCAATGACTAACCATCGTCATCGTCGTCATCAATGTTCATCCCAGAGTCGACCGGGGTGTATGCCTTGCGCTTGTGGCTCGCGGACAGCAGCTCCTGGTCGCTGTCGTCTGAGACCATGGACTTGAAGTTGTTGTTCTTCTTGGCGTCGCTGGTGGAGGAGGGGGAGGATTCTTCGGGAGTGTGTCGGCCAGGCATTGGGAAGAAGGTGGATGGTGGGAAGCCTTGGTTGCCGGTGGCGTTCTTGAAATTCGGGTCGTCGCCCATGGAGATCGAGTCTAGGAAGGCGGCCGTGTTGGGCGTGAGCGCATCGAGGCCGGCCATGACGGGTGATGCAGCTGGTAGTGGTGGTGACGGTGGAAGAGGGAAGAGGCGGCTGGCACAGGCCCACTACTGATTTGTCTATATGCGCTGGACAGTGAGGGAGCCGCCCGGACTAGTACTGAATTGGCGTTGGCAGGCAGCGCCGTGCGTGGACCTGGGCGGATGCTGCTGCTATTCTTCGTCCCGCGCGAGACGGCGGAGTGCGAGGACGACGGCGGCGGACGAGGACGACGGCGGAACGGCCCAGGGGTGAGGAGAAGAGGACAAGAGACTGTCGGCGGCGGCGCGGAGGCGACAAGGACGCAAGGTGCAGACAAGAGCCTGGAATTGAGGGATCGACGGCGTCGGACCACTGGGGACGAGATGGACCGGCTCGGTTTGGCACACCGAGCAAACTAACGGCAAGGGATTACGACAATCTGGGCGGTCGCCAGGCTACGTGGTGTCACGGCGAGGGCGAGTCGGACACCGACAAGCAGGGTGATGCGTGTTGCAGAGTGTGATTGGTAGCAGCAAGGTGCAGAAGGGATAACCCGGAGGAGGTTGGATGGATAGCAGAGAAAAAAAAAGAGCAAAAAACGACAAAGGAGGGTGTGGAGGAGGGTAGAGCAGTGGTGACAAAGCGGGTTGCGACGGCGGCGGTCATGGCACGCAGCTGGTGGCGGAAAGTGGCAGGGCGGAATAGAAAGGGCTGGAACTGAAGGGCGGACCCAGATGCAATGTGAAATCACTGTCCATTAGCTCCGCGCTCCTGCCGACGCCTGATGACCTCACCGTACCCCGTCCACACGCGGCACCACCTCTGCGCCTCGTGCAAGTCCGAGCTTGCCGCCCAGCGCATCAGACCAGCACTCGGCAGGCGGCGACGAGACGACCACTCGCCGCCGCCGCTCGCCGGCTTCTCCTCGTATCGGCGGCAATCAAAATGAAAAATAATACAAATAAAAACTCTATCGCACAAGGTTCCATTGCAGCCAGCAATGTGACAAGAGGTAAATCGTCCCGAGTTAATACTACCCGAGACCGCCTGATCAGATGATACACACGCACACACAAACCGTCCCATCGGTCGTGTGCGCCCTGTTCTGACATGGTTGGTTTGGCTCTCAGTTCCTCAGCCGCGACCAGGAACCATGACCGACTACCAGATGCCACTCCGTGATGCCGGCCGGCATCCTGGTCTCACAGGTCTCGATCTGCTGTGGCGCGGGTTGCGGCCGGCAACAACCCGCGCGCTCGCGTCAGAGAAACCCGGGCCCGAGAGTATGACGAGCGTGCCGAGCCTGCTAGGCAGAGAGGCGGTGGGCATGTGAGGGCCGCTCTCCGGCGGGACACACACTGTTGTCATCGTCACGACACCAGCCGTGGTCGCCGTGAGGCGAACCGTTCACGCAAGTCACCGAAGCGAAGAGGGGGGGGGAGGGCTGGATACTGACGACGCCCTCCGAGAGCGCCGGAGGCCACGGCATCGCGCCAACTCAGGAGCGAGCCGCGCGAGCTCAGGAGTGCCGTGTCCCGGCTCTGGCTATGACGGCGGGCAAAGTGATAACGTTGGACCGGCTGTCAACAGGCTGTTGGCGCCGTGCAGAAGCACAGAGGGGCAGCTGGAGCAGCCACTAATGCTCGTCGTCCTCGTTTACTGCTGCCGTTCCACTCTGCCACATGTGCCATCACAACAGGCATGCGTGTAAGCACACGCGAGCATCGGAGCGGAGGACAAGATGAAGAACGAGGTGTCTTCCGAAGCTACCAGAGGAGGACAAGCCCCGCTATTGCTCCCCTGCCACGATGGTGGTGACAACCTTGCCAAGGAGAGCAACATTGTTGAATCCCTGGGCCACCCGGAGTTCACTACCACTTGTTTCCCGAAGCTCCGCTCCAACGAGGGCAGTCCGAGTCTTCCGGTCCGTGTCCTCGGGCCCGCGCTCCCTTTGGTACGTACCCCACACCCGAGGCCAGGCCGCAGGCAGGGGGCGGGACAAGTGAACTGCGAATGACGGCTCCAGGACTGCCACAGCAGCTTGTGCAAGCGAACAAGCAGTGGCCTATGCAGCATTGGGTCTGGTGCTTCCCTACGCGTGACATGGCACGCTAAGGGCCAGGGACGATAGGACGAAGATATGGATGTGGACGGCGCCACAGCGCCACGGCAACGCCTCCTGGGCGCTGCTGCTGAGATACAGGTAGTTGTCGGAAGACTAATTCTAGCACGCAGAGCTGAGCTAGATGAGGCTAGGGCTGTGCGGTGGGAACTCGGAACGCGATGCTCGCTCAACAAGCTCGACTCTGGAGGAGGTAGACGATAGAACCTAGCCAGACTGGCAGCTCGGTCTCGCAATCGGCGTCGGAGCTTGGGAACCAGCAGCAGCAGCAACAGCAGCAGCATCACCAAACCCGAGGATGCCGGTTCCCAAGAATGGGGTAGAACAGACCACACCTAGAATCATTTTAACGTCGGGGGCGTACGTTTACTGCGCGGGGCAGCCCTGGGGCACGAGTCTGGTGTTCGCGGCCCGCTAAGGATGGTGCCATTGTCATCGGGTCATCATTCGTCTGTGGCGTTATCTCTGGGTCTCGGGCCATTTCGTTGGTTGCGTTCCCGCTGTCTCTCGTGTCCTGGGACACGCACGACACACTGCCCTGCAACTCGTGTGATTGATTAATCAAGAAGGCTGGAACGTGGCACCCTGTTATGCCACAACTCCGGTTCACTGCCGAAGACGGTGCAGCACGAGGCCGAGCAGACCGCCGCCGCCGCCGTCCGTTCCGCAGCACGAGGCAGGGGCTGCAGCTGCTGGCTGTTGCGCGCAACAAGCGAATGAGCGACGTATGCCCAGCGGCTCTTGGGCGGGGTACGACAAGGGACATTTTAATAAACGAGACCGGCACCGGCAGGAGCAGCCGGCTTTTGGAGTAAGATTGCCAAAACGCTACTCTGCAAGCGCTCGAGGCCCGAGGCGGACGGCCCCTGGTGTGTTTCACTTGCTCCTCATGGGCGGGCCCGTGTGGGGTTGTGGCTCACAAGGAACCAGTCTCTGACATACCGGCATGCCGGCCACGCTGGGAAACCCAAACTGATCAGATCCAAGCAATGCTCGATGGACGCGAGCAACACGAGGAGGCGATCGGGCGATCCGAGGTCACTACCCAGCACCCCACGTGCTGGACGGATTTCGGCTTGGGGCGTTACAAGCCCCGATCGGCGGCGGCGCGGCGCGTTGGCCGGCGATCGTCGAGTCCGCCCCCGTGCGTGGCATGGCTCGCCCTCCGTGTTCCATTGTGGCACCCGATATCGGTGTGGCATGTGGCGTGGCGTGGCGTGGCGAGGAATGCCACTCGGGACGGCCGAGGCCGCACCCGTCAGCCCGTGCTGTACGGGGGTTCTCACCAACCCCGCGGCGCGGGGTAAGAAAGACAAAGCCGGCTCGCGGGGCCGCCTGATCGTCATGACTGGCCTGCATCCGAATCTCTCAAAGGAAACGACACGCCGCGCTTAGCGGCGACAAGGAGTGCGCTGTCCAGACGCGCGCAGTCTCAGCGGCGGCGGCGGTCGGACACGAGTTCCGCCAAGCGTGGCAATTTCAGTCCGCATGTGGCAGGTGGACTCTCAGGCACACATTGTTGCGTCCCCCCACTTTAGCGGAGCCAAACCCTCGTTGACGCTGCACCTTCCTTCCCTGGGCGGTTGGCAACCAATTGCCGGCGGCGGTGTGCGTCTCTCATCACTCTGCTCTGCATACTTCCTGCGCTCTCGGAGACACCGACCGACGGCTCCCGACGCAGTCCTTGCACCCATCCCCCACCCATCCCCCATCCATCTGCACGCGCACCCCGCGACCCGCTCAGCGGCATCCTCCGTTGTCTTGCGCGCGCAGCCCCCCCCCGTGTCCTTGGCAATCGAGGTTCTCGGCTCCTGCCAGAGCAGAACCTCTCCCCTCCCCATAACGCCACGTCACTATTATTATTATTATTTTATTCCATCTGGAATCGGCCGCCCACTCTCACCCTCGTTCTGCCCCGACAGACCCCGAACCCCTCCCTCATCCCCCCCCCTCCCCCCCTTCGCTCTCGGCTTTGGACACCGCGTCCACCAGAGGGCAATGTCGCAACACGCAGGGACAACCTCCACCGACGGAGGAACACCGTCCGCCGCCCCCGCACATCAACAGCAGCAGCAGCAGCAGCCGGCACCAAACTCCGGTCCCCAGCTCAACCTCTCCCAGTTTACCTCGTTTGATCTCGCGACCCAGCAGGCCATCCTCCAGCAGCTCGCCGCAGCGCGCTCAGCAAGTAATCCCGCTGCCGCGGCCCTGTTTGCAAACCTGACCAATTTTAACGCGGCCGCACGCAAAGCCTCTGCCGGCGCGAACATTAGCAGCGCGGGTAACGCCAACACAAACACAAACACGAACGCGTCGAGTGCTAGCCCAGGCGCGTCGTCGCTCAACGGGTCTGCTGCATCGCCAAACGTCGCGACTGCACCTGCCCTCGCCGTGAGCGCCGCGTCGCCATCAACCTCAACACCCGATGTCGCTACACTTCAAGCACAGCTCCAGGCGCGTCTCATCCACGCCCAACAACAGGCCATGCAAGCAGCTGCCATGAGGCAAGCACAAAATACGGGGCAGCAGCAGCAGCAGCAGCCACAGCCCGCTGCCCAGTCCCCTGCCGACAGCACATCAAAGCCGCAGCAGCCTCAAGGACCCCCCGGGATACCGGACTGGGCATCCGCGGCCGTCGCAAGCGGCATGCTCTCCAACCTCGGCACCGACCGCGAGGCGATCATGAAGCAGGTACGCCTCACGCGACGCGTCAAACGCGTACTCACTCCACAGCTCCAGGTGCTGCAGCAGTCACAACAGAACCGCGCACGACACGCGACACTCGGTGGAGTAGGCTCGCCAGTCAACCCCACTGCCGCGTCCCCAGCAGCAATGACCGCGCCGTCGCCCGCATCCGCATCCGCGCCGACACCAGGTGCAGAGAACTCGGCGCCCTCACCCGGCGTCATGTCTGCGCTTGCCGCTGCGGTCCGGCCCCCAGGCGGCGCGCCCGCACCCGGCATGCCAGGTATACCAGGCGTGACGGGTGGTGTCGTCCGCCCGGGGATGCCGCGGCCGCCAATGCTCCAGAAGCAGCAGCTCATGGCCTCGCTCATGGCCTTCTTCAAGTCGACCAACCAGCCGCTCCCACCAGAGGTGTTCAACGGCGAACAGGATGGCGCCTTCAAGCTCGGCGGCGTGTGGATAGAGCTCACTGACCTGTTTCTTGCCGTTTTCCGCCTGGGTGGCCTCATCAAGGTGCGTGCTAAGAGCATTGTGAACGTCGAGCGCCACTCGCTGACACCCACAGCTGATGCAGACGCCAAGCAGCCATAGTGGACAGCCGTTCAACGTGACCGACCACCCGGTCTGGCAGCACATCCTCGTCTCCAAGGGCGTCCCGCTGACGCTCCCGACCCCCGTCGCCCTCCCGCGGCAGCCGGGCATGGACCCCAACGCGCCCCCACAGATGACGACCAACTCGGTCCAGTATCTCGTCACGGGATACCGCGCGTGGATCTTTGGCTTTGAGCAGGCCATGGCGCGCAGCAAGCTTGCGGCGTTCCAGAAACAGCAGGCGGCAGCGGCTGCCGGTGTGCGGCCCCCACAAGGCGCATCACCCGCCGCGACGCCAGCAACGCCAACAGCCCCGGGACCGCCTGTCGGTGTGCCTTCGGCAGCTACTGCTGTTGCTGCAGCGTCGTCACCCTTGGCCGCTTGGGCGGCAGCGACCCAGACTCCGACCGCGCACGCTCCGACACCGCCCATGGCAGCCCCGACACCCCCAGTCACAGCCCCCAGCCCAGCCACCGCTGCTACCCCGGCCGCTCCTACACCTTCCGCCCCGACACCATCTGCCCCCACTCCCTCGGCTCCCACACCGGCACCGCCGCCCGTCACCACTCCCGCAACTACTGCACCGTCCCCCGTCGTGCCCTCTCCTTCCATCGCCATCGCACAATCCAAGCCGAGCCCGGAAGCCGCGAGTGCCCCAGCGGGCACCCCGGGCTCTACTGCGCCGACGCCCTTGACCATTAACGGCAACTCACCCACGACCGGAGACGGCTTGAAGCGCAAACGCGACATTCGTGCCGCCTCCGCCTCCGCCGATGCAGCCACACAGGCGCAAGCAATGACGCCGGCCGGCACCCCAACAGCGGCCCCCACTCCTACCGCGCCAGCACCGGCCAAACCCGAGGGCCCACCACGCCCGAAACGTTCGCGCTACCGCGTCGAGTACAGGCCTCTCCACTTCCCGCACCCAATGATGGGCGGATGGGACGAACGCACCATTTCGACGTCCTTTCCCAAGCATAAGTTTGGGCGGCAGTCGCGGCCAGCACAGGAGCTACAGGTGGACGTTGAGGCTGTGCTCATGGGGCTGCGGTCGCGCATCCCTCGCGAGATCAGCTATGGCCTGACGGTGCTGTCGATGTTGTCGATGCCGCTCCATGACGGCAAGGCGGCCAACCTCCCGATCGAGCCGTTGACAGACGTATACCTTGAGGTGCTTGACCTGGTCGCTGAGGCGGCGCTGGGCGAGGGCGGCGTCGACCAGTGGCTCGCCGAGCAGCAGGCTGCAACTGAAAGCGCAGGCGCAGGTGCGTCGTCGTGCCGTTCGTCAATGGCGCGTGACGACGTCGAGCGCATGTCGTACGCCGAGCTCGAGCAACTGGGAAGCGACTTTGAATACGCTGTCGAGGACGAGGGCGCCGCGCGTGAACAGTCAGGCGACAAGAGCCGGACAGACATTATTTTTGCGGGTCTCAACATTGTCCGCAACTTTTCGATGCTGCCCGAGAATCAGCCGCACATGGCGCGCACTGAGCTCTTCAACACGCTCGCGGCTGTGACGGACAAGGCGCTGATGCGCATGCCAGGCGAGCCCGCCACCGCAAGTGCGCGTCCTTACTGTGTGCTCGAGTATGCGCGTGTGTGTCGTGACGCCGTGTCCATTATCGCCAACCTCGGCACCGTGTTTGACCTGCGCAAAGCGCCCGCCACATCGGTGCTGGCCATCTTCCGCCTGCTCGCCAACTTCCTCGTCTCGGCCTGGCAAATCATGCAGAAGCGGGAGCCGGGGTACGGCCCCGCCATCTCGATCCGCCAGGTGCCCCCCGCAACCGTGCTCAGCATTGACCGCGCGCTCGAGGCCTTTTGTCTGCTTACGCTCCCGGACCATAACCGTGAGGCCGTTGCCGCCGTCGTGCCCGCCGATGAGCTCGTGGCTCTCTTCGCCGCCCTCGTCCGCCTCTTCCCCATCTCGCCGCGCGACGCTGATGCGTTGCGCTCCCTTGAAGACTACCTCGCGCGCGTCGAGCTCGTCGCGCTCTCAGTCTACTCTCTCGCATTCCTCGCGCCGCAGCACGCGCGCGCCGGCATGCGTGCGACGGCCGGCACTACCACTGTCATGACCCGCATGGTGTACGGCCTGACCCCACAGGCGCCCGACCTCCAGGCGTCGCCGTTTGGCATCCTCGTACGCCGCGTCGCCGAGACACTCGGCGTGCTCAACGGTACGGTCAACCCGGGCGGCAACGCGGAGCACATGTCGTTTAGCGCCGGCGGCGTCGAGGGCGCGGGGTGGCGGTTCGCGTCGGCGGCTGTGCAGCCTGGCTGGCTCGCGTACGACACAGACCGCGTTCTCGAGGCCATGGGATGGGGGCGGGGCGATGGGCGGATCTGGCGCGTAGACGGCCCCACCTTTGCCGAGCTTGATGGGCTGTGGTCGGCCTAGGGGCTGCCGCCTCAAAGCCCGTAGCTTGTCCGCAGTATTTGTTGTATAGTAGCTTCCCCTTGTCTCCACAAATCAATCACATGAGATCGTGAAGCGGGTATGTGGCCCGCAGCACATAGACTTCCAGTGCCAACCAATGCATAATGGTGCTTCCCACGCAGATGCGATGCTGATGAGTGAATGGAGGCTGGGAGATGTGCTATAATTACAGCTCAAGCGCTCTCCGCATCCCCATGCTTAAGTGCGTGTGTGCGTGCGTGGAATACAACTCGTATACTCTCTGTTCGCTCAGTACGCCTCGTCCTCGCTGTCCTCCTCGTCAAGGCCAAAGATCTTCTTGATGTCAGCGAGCACGGCGCGCTTGTCCTTTTGCGCGCTCGTATTGCTCAGCGAAGCATTGATGAGCGCCGTCTTAGTGCGCTGGATCTTCATGATACGCTTCTCTGCCGCAGATGTCAGTGGAGAGAACGGCAGCTGAGACATTGAAGCACGGCGTGCACTCACCAACAGTACCCTTGATAATGTACCGCGTCACAAATACGGGCTTGTTTTGCCCGAGACGGTGCACGCGGTCGATGGCCTGCTGTTCGATCGCTTCGTTCCACCACGTATCCATCATGAACACATCTGCGATCGGCAGTCAGCCTATACTCGCGCAGCGTCCATGGGTTGTGCCGTGAGACTGTGTTGATGACTCACGGTTCGCCATGGTCAGGTTGAGCCCGACGCCGCCAGCCTTGAGCGAGATGAGCAGCACGACAGGCTCTTTGTGCGTCTCGCCGAATTCATCGACACACGCAGCACGCTGAGCCTGACTCATCGAGCCGTCAAAGCGCAGCCACCGCACGCCCTCCTTAGTGAGAGTTGTCTCGATCAGGTCTAGTGGCGAGTGGTTAGCGCCAGTCCTCCAAAGCGCCGCACTGCACCTACCAAGGAATGACGTGAACTGCGAAAAGACCAGCGCTTTGAACGTTGGTTCGTCGTCGCGCATCTGACCCAGTTTGCGCACCAGCGCGCGTAGCTTGGTGCTTTGAACGAGGTCGAGGCGACCGAGGGTAACGGACGTCTCGCCACCCTGTGACCCTCCCGCCTCCTGGCTGCCCATGAGCGGGTTGGCGCGCTTGCGACGGCGCTGTACCGAGCGTAGGTCGGCGACGGTGATGGGCCCTTTGTTGCAGGTCGGACACGACGCCTTCTTTCCCGAGTCCTCGCAATGGCCGATGTACTCGACGATGCAATCTTGGCATCTGAGCGTCGTCAGGACTGGTGGGGAGATAGTAAACTCACCCTCGGTGGAAACAGGGCAGGAGGACTTCGTCAAACACCTCACCAAAACAGATTGAACACTCGGGCGTCGACTCCTCTTCACCTAGTTCGTTAAGGACCTGTAAAGCGTATGCAGGGTCGACTGCATTGGAAGTGGAGTCAGAACCGCCCGCATAGCTAGCGATGAGCTCCTTGACGCTCTCCTCTCCATCGTCTCTCGAGTCCAATAGCTTGTCGCCTGCCTTGTCCTCCTCGCCACCTTTGCTCATGACCAGTAGCGGGTGGTCGACACATTGGCGCAGCCTGTTGTCAGCTTCATTATCGCAATCTTGCTACTCACTTCATGAGCATGGCCAAAATAGAAGTGTAATTGGACATCGCTCGCCCATCAGCGTCCAGCTCGATGAACCGCCGCTTGGCTGAGTCTTCTAGCCGCTTGTAGATGGCCCGCTCCGCCCGTGAAAAGGTGAGCACGTGTACGTCCACCGTCTTCGGCGGCAGGTCCACGACGAGCTTGCCGTCCTTATCACGCATGTTCTTCTCGCGGCGTAGCAAGCACGATTCGAGAATGTACTGCACGACATTGATGGCCTTGGGATCGCGGTCGAGGAAGGGGATGGTGACGAAGCTGCGAAAGAAGCTGTACAGACCCCAGGGGTCGAGGCGGAGGAAGTGGCTGGCTTGTAAGCGGAGACCAACAGCAGTAGAACCAACAGCAGAGAATACAGGTCGTCAAGTCGATTCACGATCGGTGTGCCCGTCAGGGCCCAGCGGCGGCGGCCCTTGAGTTCGTAACATGCTTTGGACACCATCGCGGTGCGGTTCTTGATGTTGTGCGCCTCATCGAGAACGATTCGGAGGAACTCATCTATGCGTCAGCACGGTGCTCATTCTCATTCACCCACAGTCATAGATACTCCGCCCATCGCTAATTCCCTTCTCCTTGTTCCTCTTCCAGCGCTGGTACTCGCTTGTGATGGTACCGTAACTCGTAATGAGCACATCAATCTTCTTCTTTCCCTCCCGCGCGAGCAGAACGCTAACGTCCTCGCGATCGTTACCGTACCACAGGGAGCTTGTCAGCGAGCCCTTCTCCGACATTTTTTCCAGCTCCGTGCCCCACTGAGCAGCAAGCGACACTGGACACACAACAAGTGTCACCCGCGGAGGCTGCTTCTTCGGTTTCGGCGCGTTGGCCACTGCCCGCCATTGGTTGGAAAGGGTCACTTGGACAAACTTGCGGCGCTTGCTCGGTGCCTCGGGCTCCTCCTTGACTGGCTGGGACGGCTCTGGCTCATCGTCTTCGCGGTTCATATGAATGAGTGAGGTCATCATGCAGGTTTTGCCCATTCCTGCGGTGTCAGTTGTGATAGAAACAATCGGCCACGCACCCATAGAGTCCGCCAGGATACCGCCTTTCGCCTTGGCATCCGTCTTCGGGAACTCAAGACTCAGCTCGCCGCTATATGGGTTCCAGTAGAACTTGCGCGCGGGGTCGATCCAGTCGTCATCGTCCTCGATCTCAATCGGTTCCCCAATGGCTTGTTCCTTGCGGAAGATGTACCTGTGGTCAGCTGGAATCATCCTGTCAAACCCACTCCTCCCATAACGGATGCAGTGTTTGGTTGGACTCTCGCAGGCTGTCCTTTCCCGTCTCACGAGCGGCCATCCAAGTAAGCGCCTGCTTTTGGTATGGTCGCAGAGTATATAGAAAGGTTTGCGGCGGCTCCGTCTCCTCTAGCTTAGCGTCACTCATCTGCGCCCTGTAGTGTAAGTGGGCGAAGAAGGCACTTGACCCACTTTCTATAAATGTTATCGAGTTCCCCCATTTGCTCTTCATCGAGCTTCTCCGCCTCGTCGCCACTGTCTTCCTCGTCCTCCTCGACCTCGCTGTTTCGCGACGACGACGCCTTTCCTTTGCCCTTTGATTGTGAGCTCTTCGACGGCGAGTCTCTCCTGGGGCTGCTTCGTCGCGACAATGTGTCCTCAAAGTGCTTGAGTGACGTCTCGTTGATGGTAGCCGACGCCATTCCGCTCTTCTTCTGCGAGCGAAGCAGGGCGTTGGACTGAACGGGCTTGACGCCAATACGGTCTGAGTGGTATCAGCAATATCCAAACCCTCTCCCTCACTGAAGAGCGCGCCGAGCGCGTCCTTGCGGTTGCGCATGGCTTCCTCTTCCTCAGTCTCCTGCTGCTCTTGCCAGAACGTGCTCTTCTCGCTGCGATCCGTTTTCTCGATCTTTTCAAAACCCTTGCGGGTGAGAAAGACACGGACGTTGAGGAGAATTGTGCTGCCAGTGGCAAGCGCTTGAGGGCAGTCTATAACGAGACCCTCAAGCTCAACTGGGGCGTTAGGAGTCTCATGCACTACGGTAAAGAAGAGAAGAATACGCACCTGCGCCCGCGTCCAAGAGATGGACGAGGTAGCTTGCTTCTGTAACCGACAGACGTCCCACCTCTGAAATAATGTCAGCACTTGGGGAAACTAATTCTGACGCACCAAATCCCCTCTCATTGCGAAAACGGACAATCTGATCGACCTTGGCTTTTGCTGGCTTCCTTGGCTGCACGGTATGAGCGGGAGCGACAACGAGGGACGACACTCACAGCAGGAACAGGCTTCTTCGCCATCATGGCGCTGAGCTTCATCTGCGTCCCCGGTTTCTTGCCGAGCTTTCCGTTGGCCTTGTTCCCGGACGTCCCAGCTGCCTTCTGCTGTTTCGGCCGCTCAAACACGATGCGGGACCCAGGCGAGCAGTACCCTTTGCCTTTGGACAACGACCAGCCCTCGCAGACAAACTCGCCGAGGTATCCGCGCACGAACCCCGAGGGAACGTTGGAAGCCGCGGTCGACGACGTCGGGGCAGGTGCAGACGAGGAAGGCTGGCTGGATTTTGGGGCAGGGCGCTTGACGGCGGCCGACGAGGGGTGGGACGAGCTTGCACGCGAGCGGCATGGATCCGCATGTGCGTGCGCGTGCGAGGGTCCGGCTGAAGAAGAGGGCCCAAGAGGGATAATGTCGTCTTCATCATCTTCATCATCGTACGGCTGGAAGAGGGCCTCCTTGCTGCTCAGCCTCACTGGTGGTGCTGCAGGAGCGGGGGAAGGCGAGGGGTGGAGGAGGTCTCGCGGGTCAGGGACAATCTGGCGGTCGCCCTCGTCGTCGTCCGAGTCTGCGGGGAAGAAGAGGTCTGACTTTGGTTCAGACATGACGGGGTTAGGCTTGTGGAGTGGAATCCACTTTTGACGTCGTCGATAATGGTGTCGCGATATGAGCCTACGAGACGACGGACATTACAGTGGAACGCGTCGCGTCCAAAACAACAGCCAGGTGAGTCAACCGCACCTCCACCAGCCCATGCCCGCCGTGCTCGTGACGGAATCAAATTCGCGTGACTCGCACATGGAAAAGCAAGGTTGGAACGGACATCTGGTTCATGTCCGCTCTTTACACGGGTCTCGGTGGCTCACATGTGTGCGGTTCTCGGAGCTCGGCGATCGGCGACACGGCGCATGGCGATCGCGGTGAGTGCCTGGTCATATCGCCGCCGCGTTAACGTGGGCACAAGATGGGGTTTCGCTGCCCGCCGGCCGCTGACGTTGAGCGCTGAGGATGTGAGAACCTCGAGGCCCGAGTGGCTGGACCCTTAGTCGTCACCACCATCTCGGTCGAAGCGATCCACAAAGCTGCGGCTGACAGAATTACTGGTGTTGACACTACTCTTCTGGTGCTGATGCCCCACCGAGCAATCCTATCGCGCCTCGGAAGCAGCTGCCAAACAGGTTCTTCTCCTTTTTTTTCCACTTGTCGGCATACACTACGGAGTACGGCGACGGCAACTCGACCCAGCGGCGGAGCAACAGACAAGATGACAGCCGACACGATGGACCCCCGCTGCAGCTTTCTGAGGACCACGTCCGACTCTCTCCCGCTCGACGTGAGCTTCGCCTTTGAGCCGGTCGAGAAGCGCGGTACGCTCGCCATGCACTACTGGCCAGCGCGACGGGGCACCGACCGCCCCCCCGACAACCTCATCTACTTTATCCTCGGTGAGAGCCGCGCAGACGCACCATTTACTAGCACTGACCTTGGCAGGCAACCCGGGGGTGCTCGACTACTACACGCCATACCTGGACCACCTGCACGCGCGTCTCCCGGACTCACACGCAATCCTGTGCACATCACACGTTGGCGGCGACATGCGGCTCGCGGGACCGGCCGAGCCACTCGACCTCCCACAGCACGTCGAGTGCAAGGTTGAATGTGCGAAGGCACTCCGGGGCGCGCTCGACGCCTGGGCGGCCGAGACGGGCGAACTCGCGCCGCCGAAGCTGTCGCTCATGGGCCACTCGATTGGATCGTGGATCTGCAGTCATGTCATGAAGGAGGTCAAGGTCCACTCCGCTTACTTCCTGTTTCCGACGCTAGGGTGGATCGCAAACTCGTGGAATGGCTGGACGATGTGGGTGAGTATGTGATGTCGAGTCCATGCGTACATGGCTGTGAGACGAGATTAGGCTTCGTCTGTGGCTGTTGGCTGCCTGGGTGCGAAGGCTATGCCATGAAGAGTTCCGAGATGTAAGCTTCGATACTAACCTCCACAGCCAATGTTCCACCGCCCCGTCCGCCCGCTGCTGCCCTACCTTGCCAAGCTCCTCGTCCCCGTCATCCCATATCTCCCGCTCAACCTGCCGCCGACCTCCCTGCGATTCGTCCAGTCGCCCGACACGCTGCGGCACGTCCTCCACATGGCGCGCTCCGAGATGCTGCTCGTCCGCCAACCCGACCTCGAGTTCTACTATGCACAGCGTGAGAGGCCGGCGGGCACGGGTGTGCATGGTGTGTGGTCTGCGGGCAGTCTCGACGGATGGGTCGGCAAGGACGGGCCGCTCGTGCAGGAGTGTCTGGGGCCGAAGCGCGTCGTTCAGCTCGAGGGCGTGCCGCACTCGTTTTGCATTCGTGAGTTTCACGCCGCTAACCCAAGCCGAGTGCTGACCGTTGTAGACGAGAAGGACTGGCTCCAGGTCGCGGACATTGTCTCGGACTGGGTGCACGAGCATTTGCCTAATGGAACTATGCCCAATGGAACGATGCCGAACGGAACGATGCCCAACGGAACGATGCCCAACGGAACGATGCCCAACGGGAGGCTGTAGATGCGCGCTCCATCTTGAAGCTATAGAGGGGGCTCCATCCTTATAGACCATTGTATTCCACGTGTTCCTTCTGCCGCAGGTCTGGGCCTGTGCATGTAATCTTGTCGCTATCACCCAGACCGGAGCTTCCAGACAGCGATTTCTGACGGGATGACTAGCATGCTACGAGGATCTCACACGCTCCCTCGTAAGAGGAAACAGCGACATATACATATACATACACCAACGCCTACAGGGCACTTGACAACTTGCTCGAACTATCAATCGCAACATCAGCGGCTTATCGACCCGCGCTCATAATCTGGTCCTTGTTCTTCCACATCTCGATCGCGCCCTGGGTGTTGTCTGTACCGGCCCACATGTACATCATGCAGAGAATGGTAAAGTCGCGCCGGCAGAACGGGCAGGTAGTGTGGCCCTTGACAAGCCAATTCTGCACGCTGTCAGTAGCACGGCCATCCAACACACATCGCCATCGCGTGCCCGCTCTCACCTCCAAGCATCCGCGGTGGAGGAAGTGTCCACACGGAGACCGCACAACAGTGTGCTCATCAAGGTACTCGTCCGCGCAAATAAGGCAAATGTTGCCGAGCTCTGGCTTGTCGGCGGAAGGCACGTTATCCCACCGGCTCGTTGTATCGAGGTTAGTCGTAATGGCGAGGTAGCGACGCATGACGGGCGTGAGGCCGTCGCGTATCGACACGAGACCGACAAACACCTTGACCGCGTCTGACGCCGATAGATCGTCGAAGAAGGGCGGCAGCTGCTGGAACGCAAAGGTCATGTCATCGAGGCCGAGCTGGAGGAGCCACCAGGCGGGCGGTTGGGCAATGTACGCGCGGCGGAGGCGAATGCGCCACGCCTTACGCACGGCGGCAAGGTCGATGTCGCGCCGGGGCGGGGGGTCGACGGCGGACATGAAGTAGATGTGTTTGTGAGAGAGTGGATGGTGGAAGGATGATGAATGAGTGGAGGGAGCCAAAGCCCATCTATATATACATGCCTCGACGCAGAGCGGGAATATATAGAAAGTACACTGTGCCTCAACAGAAACATGCTTATCCTGGTGAATCGTCCAGGGTGGCCCGGTGGCGGCAACCTCGACGGCTGGGTCGGCAAGGACGGGCCAGCTAGTGCAGGAGTGTCTGGGGCCGAAGCGCGTCGTGCAGCTCGAGGGTATGCCGCACTCGTGTTGTAGTGTGTTCCACGCCGGCCGCTACGCAAGCCGAGCGCTATTGTAGACGGGAAGGACTGGCTCCAGGTGCGGACATTATCGCGGACTGGGTGCACGAGCATCTGCCCAAAGGAACGATGCCCAACGGGAGGCTGTAAAGGCGCGCCCCATCTTGAAGCTGTACAGGGTGTTCCATCCTTATAGACCATTGTATTCCACGTGTTCCTTCTGCCGCAGGTCTGGGCCTGTGCATGTAATCTTGTCGCTATCACCCAGACCGGAGCTTCCAGACAGCGATTTCTGACGGGATGACTAGCATGCTACGAGGATCTCACACGCTCCCTCGTAAGAGGAAACAGCGACATATACATATACATACACCAACGCCTACAGGGCACTTGACAACTTGCTCGAACTATCAATCGCAACATCAGCGGCTTATCGACCCGCGCTCATAATCTGGTCCTTGTTCTTCCACATCTCGATCGCGCCCTGGGTGTTGTCTGTACCGGCCCACATGTACATCATGCAGAGAATGGTAAAGTCGCGCCGGCAGAACGGGCAGGTAGTGTGGCCCTTGACAAGCCAATTCTGCACGCTGTCAGTAGCACGGCCATCCAACACACATCGCCATCGCGTGCCCGCTCTCACCTCCAAGCATCCGCGGTGGAGGAAGTGTCCACACGGAGACCGCACAACAGTGTGCTCATCAAGGTACTCGTCCGCGCAAATAAGGCAAATGTTGCCGAGCTCTGGCTTGTCGGCGGAAGGCACGTTATCCCACCGGCTCGTTGTATCGAGGTTAGTCGTAATGGCGAGGTAGCGACACATGATGGGCGTGAGGCCGTCGCGTATCGACACGAGCTCGACAAACACGGTGGCCGCGTCTGGGGCCGATAGGTCGTCGAAGAAGGGCGTCAGCTGCTGGAACGCAAAGGTCATGTCATCGAGGCCGAGCTGGAGGAGCCACCAGTCGGGCGGGTGGGCTAAGTACGCTTGGTCGATGCGAGCTTTCCACGCCTTGCGCACGGTGGCAAGGTCGACGTCGCGCCGCGGCGGGGGGTTGACGGTGGACATGAAGGAGATGTGCTTGTGAGAGACTGGGTGCTGGTCGAACGTTTCTTAAATGAGGCAAACAACACAACCTCTATCTCTATGCCTCGTGACGCGGAGTAGGATTCCACCGTATGCTGTGCCTCAACTGAAACATGCCTATACCTATAATGGCGGAATCGTCCAGAGTGACGCGGTGCAACAGCCCCAGCAGCCATTCCGCAGACTATGCATCTTTTTGTAAACAAATCCACCTCCGCAGCGCGACCGCTCGGCTGGATGCTAGGCCGTGAGGTGGGGATAAGCCTGGACATGCGGGTCCTCGGCGGCCTCCAGACGGTCGCCTGGGGAAGCGAGGTATCCCTGCCAGAAGACGTTCTTACGTCCTCTGTAAGTCGGCCCTCCTGTGTATCGCAAACCACCGTGCTGACCATCAAGCGGGGTACTCCACATGGTGTACCAACCTGCTGGCATCGATGGGCTGCGATACGCTCCTGGCATTCAAGCCCCGGGACCGGTCAGAACAGACGGTCAGCTGCCCCGTCAGCTCCCTCGCTGCCG
Source organism: Apiotrichum siamense (assembly GCA_023653615.1). NCBI lineage: Eukaryota > Fungi > Basidiomycota > Tremellomycetes > Trichosporonales > Trichosporonaceae > Apiotrichum > Apiotrichum siamense. Next base: position 607,849 of record JALJEG010000006.1, read on the forward strand.
CTGTACACGGATGTGCGCGTGCGCGACGACGAGGAGCCCGACTTCGGAGATGACACCGACGATGAAGATGATTCAATTGCCGCCCACCCTGGCACTGTGATACCAGGATTGCGAGAGCGGCAGTTGAGATGGACGTTGCGCGTTCTGTCTCTCGTTGACGGCGGTACTGTTATTTGTTGGTTTGTATATCAACCACGCCCAGTTAGCTTACGGCTGACATATTCAAACGAGGTATGCCATCTCAATTTCCTCCAGCGAAGGCGACGCCGCTATCTTGTGCCATGACTATAGATCTACAGCTTGGGTTGCACAGAAACCACCAAACGCCCTCTGTCATCTCACACGACTCCTCTCGCAAGGTCAGGTCCGCTGCGCGCCTGTGGGGGCGCAATGCCATCTCCTGGACCACAGTGGCCTCGGTGATGGCCCGCAGTCTACGGGTGGTCTCAACCTTGTACTGGAAGTCTCTGACGCGGGTGTAGGTGAGGTTGAGGAACTCGATGTATGACGCAAGCTCGCCACGGACGCCCAACTCCCCGTTCGCCACCGCCTGCTGTCGGACGAACATGAGGATCGTTGCTTGTGGTGATCCCTCTTGTTGAACCCCAGCGCCGCGCGCGGAACATCGTCAGCACCCAGGAGCGTGTACCTGTCAGCCATGCTGGAGGCTAGCCCGGAGATGCTGCCGTAAAGCATGCTGCCAGATCTGCAGATGTCGCGAGGTATAAAGCCCTCCCCGACGTGCGACTGAGGAGCGTGGCGGAAGAGTGTGACGAGCTGTCGCGCGCAGCACTTGGGAGGCGCAAATACAATGTTCGTCGAGGCGAGGAGTGGTTGGCCGGGGTAGTATGCCAGGTTGACGACATACTTGTCAATCCTGGCGTTTGCGTGGCCATTGCTGAGGTCGAGACCAAGCACGGCGATCTCGGGGGGGTGGGTCCACAGCCTGGTGTCCTCGGTGAGGACCACGTCCTCAGTGAGTGTGAGCGAGTTCACGGCTGTGGATACATGCTTGGGCCGCAGGATACTGCATTGGTGGTCACGTTGGAAAACAGCTTGAGGAGGTTGGGGTGCAGCCTTGTCTCCATGTTGTGCAGGTTGAGCGCGAGTGTGTGCTGGAAGAGCTGGCGCTGCTCGAGCTTAGCGCGGCCGCGGCCCCTAGCGTGGAAGCTGTTGTCGTTGAGGCTAGGCAACGGGCCTTCCCCGAAATGCGTAAAAAGGACATCGTCACCGCCCTTGGATAGCATGGATGCTGGAGACCCACTCGCTTCGACGTACTTGCAGTCGTCGGGCTTGATCTTGATGGGAGACGCGGTTGGAGTATTGTTGCTTGCACCGCAACGCCGCGGAGTGGCCATGGGGCTGGGAAGCTCGTCATCAGCGTTGATGTGATGAATGCGCCGCCCGCAAGTGATCTGCGAGGGGACGACCACTCCTCGATGAAGTGGCCTGTTACCTCGGCCCAGATGGAGCTGATCATGGTGGCGGAGAGGACAAGACTTGGGACGTGTATTCGCCACAAGGAGGAGAGGGAGGTTTGCAAAGGGGCGGTAAACGGAACAAAGGGTCGTTGCGTCTGTCGGACACGGAGATGACTGTCGCTTCTTGAGTCTGGTGTGCGGTGCGGTAGGCAGCCGGCCGCTGATCGCCCTCGATGTCTCGACGGGTGTCCCCACTGTCGCCGACCAACCACCTGGAATATTCATGCTCATCTCAGCGTGTCTCGACCCATTCGCAGCGCCCTTTGGCATCGAGCCCATGGCTCTTCCACTGGCATTTGGTACTCTCCTTCGAGTCACTTGCAACTGCATCATGGGTGAGTCTGGATGCTTGGAGTTTTGAACCACAGCAGTAGCAATGTAAGCTTGTTAGTTTGTTAGCATTGTGCCTTCACTCGCCATGTCGATGCGCAAGTTCCAGGTTCCGCTATCACTCGCACCCGAGAATCCATCGGCGGGTAATGTTGTGAAATGCGCGCATAAAGGAAAGGATGTATGTCCAAACTATGGGAGGCCGGGGTAGGTTTCCCGCCGACGACCCTCAAACAAGGACGACCAGTCTAGCACCCCAGTACACCCCAACAGCCGGCCGCGCCACGCACCGCGAGCAGTACGGGGAGTCGTGTAGCTGCTGGGGAAGAACAGATCCTCCGTCTCCCCGAGGGGAGAGGAGGGGGGAGTGCATTGTGAAGAGATTAATGTCGTGCACGCTGCAACTTTTGTAGCCCACCCGGCCAGATTTTTGGACGATGGAGCGGGAGTATTTTCTGACATGCGGTGAGTGGCACTGTGGCTGCTCGTCACCGGATCTCGCTCGTTGACATCCATCCAACTCGGACTTTCGGAATATGTGTCAGGCTTTGCAGCATCTGGCACGCTGCAAATGCCGCAAAGGTGCACATAACTTAGCTAGAACACAAGTTGGAACTTAGCTAGAACACAAGTTGGTAGAAGCACGTCGGTCACGCCCAATTGCCCAAGGCAGCATACTCGATCAGATTTCGCGATTCTGTCAACAGAGCTGTACATTTAACAGCAGATGGTCTTTGCAACCTCCGTGTCTTGACTACATTGCATTATGATTTGAAACAACTTGTTGTTTCCTTTCGTTCCTCGCCCCCTCTCCTACTGTTTCCTTTCCTATTGAGTACTTGTGCTGTGTCGTGTTACTCGCGGCCATATGGTGGCCGGCCATCACTCTTCTATCACTGGTAGAGATTAGAGGAGAGCGTTGGCAAGACGAGCGCGCATGGAACGGAGAGCGTTTTGCTCCTCGTCAATGGCGGTCAGCGCATCGTCAATGGCCGAGCGGTACGAGTCGACCTTGCGCATCTGGGCGACCTGCTCAGCCTCCTTGAGCGAGAGGAGGCGGCGCAGCTCGGCAATGGACGCTGTGATGTCATCGAGGGTGGCGAGCTCGGTCTGGAGGGCCTCGCTGACAGCTGAGAGAACGGTAGAGGGGCGACGCGTGGCGACGAGCTGCGAGACGGGGTCAAGAGCAAAGACTGAGGAGCGGGTTGTGACGGCAGTCTCGGGGCGGGAGTACTGCGTCTCAACGGGGACAGGGAGCGCAGCCGGTACAGTGGATGAGAAGCTTGCCGAGGGCGTGCCCGAGGGGGTGGACGTAGCTGAGCCCGTGGACGAGATAAAGTTGGCGAGCGAGGGAGTGGGAAGGGCCTCCTGGTCAAAGCCGGGCTTGTTGGTCCACACAGGCGCGAGGGCAACTGGACGGTGGTTAGGCTTAGCGGAAACGGGAGAGCATGGAAGAGTAGAGGGAGTTGCAGTTGCAAGGGGAGGAGCAGGGGAGGGTACGACAGTTTCAGTTGCAGGAGAAGCAGCAGCAGCGACTGCCGCAGGGGGAGAGATGGTAGAAATGGCAGTTGTAGGGGACAGAGGAGTTGCGTTCTTCTCAATTTTCTCAATGACTTGGGGAGCAGGCTTGAAAGGAGGCTTACAGGACTTCGTTTCACTCTTCTCCTGTCCTGGAGTGCCAACGGGAGTGTAGAGACCAAAGGACGACAGGGCAGCGGTGGGAGGGGTGACAGGCTCGGGGACCGGAACAACAGCCCTGTGTGGTCAGCCATGCTCGTCAACTGTACTGTTACGCACTCCTTCTCCGGGGACGGGGTGACAGCGCCAGAATCGCCAGAGTGGACATTGCAGTAGATGTGGACCTTCTCGAAGGAGGGCTCGACGGGGAGGAGCTCGCCGGTCTCCTTGGCGGGAATGAGACGACGCTCGTTGTGGTTGAAGCGATAGTAGCGGCCCTCGAGGGTGCAGCGGTCGCCCTCAAGCTCGGCAGGGAAGATGGTGCAGTAGTGGCACTTACGCGACTTCCACAGGTTGCTTCCGACACGGATGTAAGGCTGGACATTACAAGCCGCGTTGGTACCGCACGCCGTGACGCAGCGCGCGCAACGCTCAACGCCACGGGCGAGGCGGGTGGCGGGCGGGAAGCTTTGAAGGGGTCAGCATGGGCAATGTGGAGCTGGGGCCGGGGGATCCGGGCTCACTAGTAGTAGGGCTGCTGGGAGGTGCCGAGGACTTGGATGCCTCCGAGCTGTACCATAAGATCAAGGCCAGCCTTGACGCCAGGTGCGCGGGGGCGCGTGCGCTTTGAGTTTGTGAGGTTCTTAGGGGGCATGATGTCTACGTTGGAATTGGAGCTGGATGCTGGGGTTGAACACGTAGAAGTGGGAGAAGCTGTGGTGGCGGTGGGGGAGACGTCGGTTTCGTCAGATGTGGATGAGCAGTGGACTATTGTGTTGGTATTGCAGCAGTTGTTGTTGTCACTACTGGTGTCGGTGATGGTGGTGGTGCGCTGCTGCTCTGTGCTGGGTGTGGAAGGTGGTGGTGTACTGTGATCGATAGAGTTGGACTTTGGGGAGGGAGAGAGGGGGCGTCTCCTAGGGAAGGGTTTTATGGAAATGAGGAAAAACGTAGCAAACAGGACGACTGGCGTGAGGCCCGAGTTCGCGAGCCGGGCGAACAAGAAGGATGGGTCAAGACCTGTAAAGGTCTTGTGCGGGCGCCGTAGAGGGGAGCTTGCGACTGCTTCACAGAAAAAACTTCAGAACGAAGGACAGCCGAGGATTTATAAGACGGGTTAACAGGTTTACCAAATGCAGCCGGGATCCCGGCTCGCACGAGCGGCTTGCCACACGACCGCTCGGTGGGACGGAGGCAAAGGAGGAGATGGGTTGCCACCAAGGGACGGCGTGAATGGGCATGGCCCCAGCGGCGAGCACTGTGGTTCGAGTGTTTGAGCGGGCGGCCTGTGAGATGGGGATAAGGTGAGAAGGCAAGGTGAGATGCTGAGAAGCTGTCAGGTGGTGGAAACGCGCCGTGCGCCTCCAAAGCGTGCTCTCAATCTTGAACCGCATGGTTCATCGGTCGCGGTTGCGTCGGGATGCTCAAAGATGAGTGGGAAGGTGCTGCGGAGCGGATGTCCGTCGGAGCGCGGAAGAACGGCGCAGCGAGAGAGAGAGAGAGAGAGAGCCTCGAGCACCTCATCTCCTCGGTTCGACAGTCAGGAAGGATCCCTCGAGCATTGGGCGACAAAGGAAATTAACGTTCGTGGAACAATGGAGGTGAGCCGCACAATCAGAGATGGCCGGTGCACTGGCAATGTCGGTCAGTAATGATCAGTGCGCAGGTACAGTCTTTCTTGCTGAACGTCTGATCGGGCCGAACGAGAGGCGACACAGCTGTTGGCTGCCAGAGGCCGCACTGCACATCCTGATGCCCCGGTTTACAGCTCTGTGGGTGAAACTGGACGCCACCGGAGAAGCCGCCTGGCAGGTTGGCGGCAGCATGTCTGCAACGCACTTCCTCGCCGGCACTCGCCTCGAGCGGCATCGCGGCGACAGGGGAAACAGCAGAGGAGCCGGAGAGGATCGGAGATGGGGGTGCGGCGGCCGCCCAAACTGGCCGCGGTGCGGTGCTGCCTCTGTCTGCTGCTTTGGTCAGTGCGCAGGTGGCGTACATTCCATGGCATACGCTGCACATTGGATGGAGCGATGAGAGCAACATGGGGCGGAGGACGAGGCATGGGTATCGCGGGCGACGACTGAGGTGGTGTGATGTTGGTTGCAACAACAGACATGGAGGGACGGAACAAATGAGGTAATTTGTCCACCGCCCGCCTCTTGGCACGTGAGAAAAGGCAGTCGCGGATCATCGCGCGACGGAGGTCCGATGCAATCTGTCATTATCCCACTCTCCCGTCCACCGCATCTCCACCTCCCAGGCCTCGCAGCCATGTCCGAGACCAAGCTCGCACACACCCACTCGTCCCCACCCCGCACCCTAGCCCCGCCCTGTTCCATTTCGGAGCAGTCGCCTGCTGTTATTGTGTTATGGCCCTTCAATTCGAAACAAACTCGCCAGCCCACTGCAAATCCGCGACGGCGGCGCCCCTGCCGTCGCGGGCCTCGCTGTCGTCCGAAACCGACACGGTGCGATCTGGATAAGGACGCGAGGGGGCGTTTGGGAATCGACGGCCGCGTGGAAATACATACATGCCTCTATTGCTCATACAGCGGCGCGGCACTGATAGCGAGCGCACGAGACTTGTTCACATCCAACTGACACTTTCTGACGGCCTCTGGTTGCCAGCGCCGACCGGCCGTGCCCATGGATCCGACGAAGGCGGGCATTGGTTCACCGTGCGAGTCTGCTGCCTGGCCTCGCGTCGGGTCTCCTTTACCCATTCGCCAGCCGACCCGTGGATCCCCTTCTCCACGCCAACCAATCCCCACGTCGCCGACATCTGGAGCACTCGCGCTGCTCGCCTTTAGGTCCGCGCAGAGGCAGTGTTGGTAGCGACGGCCTGAACACGTTGTCTTCGAACGTCAGGTACGTCCAGACTCTGGGCCGCGAGAGGCCGAAACAGACCTCCACCCTCATTCTTCGGTTGAATACCCCATGATGACGCGAAACGAGAGCCGTCGAATCGATTCCAGCGATGGTGGAGGGCATGGCTCTGTCGCAAGCGAGGGGTGCCCTCGGCCAAAGGTTTGCTGGTACTGTCCTCCAAGGTGGCCGATGATCGCCGACAGAGTTCTTCGGAAGTGGAACCAAATTGCTGTAACCGATCGAGACACCCCCACCTGGATCGCCATATGGGAGAGGACGATGCTGTTCACCCTTGAAGAACACGATCACATGAGCTCTACTTATCGCAGCTGGCAACCCCGCACCCGACGGGATCGGTAGTTGGGGGCGCGATGTTGGAAACCGGACCAGGGGGAAAGGGGGGTGCTGTCGCGGCACTCGGAAGGTGTGGAGGTGGAGGCAGCATAGCCTCGCCGATGAGACGCTACGAGGCTCGCAAGCTGGCTAGATTGCGAACTAACAACGTCTGTTACTGTTATTGGCGGCTACTACTAACGCTACTACTAACGAGATGATCAGTTGACCACACTCGCGGCCCTTGCTAGAGTCGTGTGTTGCGCCCCTGTCTTCTCCCATCTTTTATCTTCTCGAACTCACAACGACATCTGCTGTTGGGGTGGTTTGTAAGTGGTCTCGACTCTTCTGCTCGTCTTGCTTGCCCCATCTCGGCACCATTCTGAAGTTGGATCTTCATCTGCTTCCTCCTGCCGTTGGGTGTCGCGGCGCTCCAGTCACTATGAGCTAGACTACGGGGATTCCATACGTCCCGGTGCCATACATTACGTTACGATGATCGAGCATGCTTCGGGGGGATGATGTCCAGAGCCCTGTAGAGTTGCAAGCATGGGTGTCACGCGATTCACCTGTCAGGCAAGCTGCCAGCTCCCCCGCATTGGAGTATTGCCCTGCTCTATGATTTTGTGTCCACTGATCTCCCTTTCCCCAACTGGCCATGTTCTCCTCACCTGCGGTCTTTACAAGCAGGCGACGCCCTCCCGTAATCCAGCCAATCTCGCGTCGCCGCCGTTGTCTTTCGCGCGGCCTACGGTCCGTAACACTTGCGGAGCGGAGCACAGGCTGTAAACATCTCCTCCCCTCTCATCCCTTGATCGCTTGCCTTGGTCCCACGGAAAGTACGTGCCACACGCTTGCCTCTCATCCCCCTCTCACACGCGATCGATACCCGGCACCAGGCAGCAAGGATGATCAGACCCGAGGAACGCGCCAATACGGCGCCTGCTCCCACCCGCACTCGCGGGTGGGGATGATGTCCCAGAGGCCCGGCTGAGCTCCTGTGCGGTTCGTAGCGAGTAGTCATGCGAGTCCATTAACGGTGGTTGGCGACTGATTACTTGTACATCCGTACTTGGTTGGACGGGAGACTCAAAAGTGCCTCAACGCACATCTCGGAGATCAGTGCTCACGATGACGCCATCCCTATCACACCACCCATCATGCTGCCACTTCGACCCACCACCGTACAGGTACTCTCAGGATTGCATATCCTCAGCGGTCCTCACTACTATATATATCGAGTGCTTGCGAGGGTGAGGCACTGTCGCGCTTATCCTTTACTTCTCCTATCAACTGCCATTTGCTACATTCCGCTGTCAGCCGGGTCGCTGTCGCTAACCGTATTACAATGGGACTCGAATCAACTTGTCACCGCGCTAGAGTCGACTTTGGAGCTGGACCCGTAAGCCTCCGATTGCGTGGACACTCCGCTCGTTACTCACCTTAGCACTGGCATTGACCGGGGGCACAGGCGCAAGCCGCACCGCATTTGCAAGACGCGGAGCAGCCCGAGGCGCCAGCGGGAGGCTTGGGGCAGGTTGAGCACTGACACTTGCCAGCGACGCACTCCTGGTCGGGACTGCAGGTGCAAGTACCCGGTGGGCATGGGCAGCCGGTCTTGATGTTGTTCTTGGGGCACGAGGCACAGGTGCAGGCGCCGGACGGGCAGGAGCAGCCACCCGCGCAGCTAGGTCGTCAGCAGGGCACACTTCGGAGGGCACGACCTAATGTCTACTTACCTCTGCTTCTTGCAGGCACAAGCGCCACCACATTTGCAGGCTCCGCCTGATTGACATGAGCAGGCCGCCGAGCCGCAGCGGCATGATGAACCACAACGGCACGCACCACCCTGCTGGCAGGAGCACGACGAGGACGAGGCGGCGGCCGCGACGGTGGCGTCCTTGCACTTGCAGCTACCAGCGCAGGCACACGCACCGCCAGATTGACACGAGCACGCCGCCGAGCCGCAGCGGCACGATGCGCCACACTTGCAAGCGCTGCCCTGCTGGCAGGAGCACGCAGCCGAAGACGAGGCAGCCTCCTTGCACTTGCAGTTACCGGCACACGCACACGCACCGCCAGATTGGCACGAGCACGCCGCCGAGCCGCAGCGGCACGATGCGCCACACTTGCAAGCGCTGCCCTGCTGGCAGGAGCACGCAGCCGAAGACGAGGCAGCCTCCTTGCACTTGCAGTTACCGGCACAGGCACACGCACCGCCAGATTGGCACGAGCACGCCGCCGAGCCGCAGCGGCACGATGCGCCACACTTGCAAGCGCTGCCCTGCTGGCAGGAGCACGTAGCCGAGGACGAGCCCGACGCCGAGGAAGCCTTCTCCTTGCACTTGCATTCACCGGCGCAGGCGCACGCACCGCCTGACTGGCAGCTGCACGTCTTCTCGCCGCAGCGGCAGTTGGCACCGCACTGGCAGTTGCCTGTGTTCTTGCAGTCGCAGGCGGCACCGGTGTCGGTCGTCAAGGAGGGGTTGCAGCAGCTTTGGATCAGACCCATGCTAGCGGAAGGAACACGGAGGCAAGGGAGAGAGAGGTGGAGGACGAATGGGGTGAGGGTGTGGAAAGAGAGAGGAGGCGGGGTGGGGAGAGATGTCGCTTTATGGCTAGAGGGGAGTCGTGCGGGGAACGAGAACAGGTTGTGCCCGGTGTCGGTGGCATCGAGCTCGAGAACACGACCGACCGTTCCCCCGGTATCACAGTATCCTGGAACATGCTGCCAACTAGCGCATCCCGGATGACAGGAGGACGGGGCAATCCGAAAAGCATAGCCCGGGACAATGCAGGTACCGAGCATGCCCGGCACGGCCCACGGCATGGTTACGGCGAGCTGGAGACAACCTTGTTCGTTTCCATCCCGACATGCCGGCGACTGGTGCGTTGTGGAGCGTCCACACAGCAACGACAGCAGCGGGATTGGTGCAGCGTCGCGACAATGAAACACGGAGCAACTCGAGGTACGTATGTGGTGTTACGTGCATGAGGAGGGGGAATGGGCGCGGGCTCCGCAGCAGCGTGCAGGAGAGGCTGGACAGGGGACGGCGTTGGGAGCAGGTGACCACGGACCCCGGGTTGCCCGCCTTCGTGGGGGTGGGGCCGATTGGGGGGGGGGGAATGGACCAAGTACTCACGAAGCCATGTTGATTTTTCTTGTTCAGATTGAAGGATGAGACAGAGTGAGAGAGAGAGAGAATTGCGAGATGGAGAGAAGTTGGGTAAACGACAAGACAAGAGGCGACTAGGTTAATAAAGTGGTGGTGGTGGAAGGGCGTCGAGGCGAATGGATGCGTAGTGAGCGCTGAGCGCATTCAGCGGCGATCTCTGTTTTTTTTTTCTCCCCCCCAGCGGCTGTGACGTTATTTGGATCTTGGCGGCCAAAATGCCTCAACTGGTGCAACTCTCTGGATCCGGCCACTCCATCCACGTATCTGTAGCGGCCAAGGTTGCACCACCCAGTCGCATTCGTCGTCATGGCGCACCCGTCCACGGAGACGAGCAAGCAGGCCAATCAGCTGGCCACAACGACATCCCCCGACCGCCACCCCGCACATCAGACGCACCCCGCACACCCTGGCATCCCGCGAATGTTGCGCACGGAAGCAAAGTGCGTCGCGAAGACGCCGCACGACACCCCAGATTGCATTGATTAGATCGATCACGGCTCGTCCGAGCGTTGCCGGCAATGCACCTCATGTCCTCCATGCTGCGTAGTTGACAGATTCTTTTTGGCGGCAACGAAATGGCAAGCGGACGCGTTGGAGCAGGCTTCTTCTCACACCGCCTCGGATCAACAGTCTTCCTCCATGCCAAATGAACCGGTTGCATTCGTTCGTTACTCGTGCTTCATAAAGTCGTCAAAAGAGAGATTGTGGTGGGAGTGAGGGGAGGGAATGATATGCTCATTTCGTGTGGTGGCGGTTCGTTGGCTCGACATGGGGTGCCTACTGCGGGACGACAATGGACGGCACCCGGATCGCATGCTTGAGCGGACTGCCGGGCTGCGCCCGCACCGGCTTGCCAGTGGAATGATGGTGCGCATCGGGCGTATGCGTGGGGGTCGGGAACGCAGCCTCGGCAGCAGTCGCGGCAGAAACGGAGCGGGACGCGGTGCGCGTTGGTGAAGCCTGCTGTACCGGGGTACGCTGGCCGTGTGCTTGCGTTTGCCCATACGCGTGGTCGGCACCGTTGTGGAAGGGCTTCGTGGCGAGCCACGACTCGAGCCGATGGCGGTCGGCGCCGAGGGCAAACTCGCGCCAATGGTAGTTCTCCTGCTGCAGCGCGGCGAGGTGGACCTATGAGCGTTAGCAAGATCTGCTTCACTGTACACCGAGAGACTCACGGCCGACTGTTCGGCGCGCATGCGCTGTTCCAGTGCTGCACTGCGCCAAACATCGAGATTTTGGCTGAGGTCGTGTAGCTCGCTCTCGAACTTCTGCACCTTGTTCTCGAGGAAGGACGAGCGGGCTTTCTCCCCTTTGAGCTGCAGATCGAGGCTGCGCCGGCTGCCGGCCTCCTCGTCGCCGAGGCGCACCGCCTTCTCTTGCTCGAGCTTGACGTCCGCGAGCGCCTGAGTAAGCTGCACGCGGAGGTCGGTGTTGACAGTGCTCAGTTCCGAGACCTGATTTTAGTAAATGTGCAATCGACGGGCAAATCACCTGTGCACGAAGTGTCTCCACTTCCTTCTCCAGAGACGCGACCTTTGCGTTCTCTGTCTCCTTGCCAGCAGGCTGAGAGTGCATACTCGCCTCGAACCTGTCGAAACGGTCAAGGATCTTCTGCTTGAACGCTATTGATTCTGTCTGCATGCGGGTCGCTTCAGTGTGTCGTTCCTCGGCAAGGAGAGCCATGGCATCACGCTGAGAGTTAGTTGGTGCATGTGCTCCCTGACATGGTTGGTACATACCTCGGCGCGCAGCGTGTCAATGGTGACGGTCTGTTCCTCGACCTGCCGGGCAAGAAGCTCGCGCATGGCGACGAGTTCCTCGCGGGCAAGTCGCTCCTCCTTGTGTGCCTCGCTCGAACGGTCGCCTGCGCCAACGACAGCCGCAGGCGCCGCTGCGCGCTCTGCCAGGAGCTCACGAAGGGATACAATTTCCTCACGAGCGCTCTGCTCAGATTTAACGACCTCGGCAAGCGAGGCAGTGGCAGCCTCCATTTCGCTCCGGAGCGCGTTGCGCCACGCGTCCTCTGCCTGCTGATTGGCCCGCTCTCTCTGCCCCTGTCGGCGGTCCTGCTCCTGTGCTATCTTCAATGCGCGGTGGTCCGCCTCGGCGAGTTGCGTCTTGAGCGCCGCAATCTCTTTCTCGGCCGCAGTCGTCTTGCTCGTCTCCTCGCGGAGCGCCTTTTGCATGTCGGTGAGTGTCTGCGTCTGGAGCACAGCCTGCGCGCGGTCGGCGCGGAGGGCGCGGACGTCCGACCGCGCCTCGAGGAGGGCATCGGTCGCGGATCGCAGCTCGTAAATGGCCTCCTGCGCCTCGGAGAACTCGGCGAATCGGTCCATCATGGCATTCTGCGAGCCGAGCACCGCCTTTATCATCGCGTTGGTGTTAGAATCGACAATGGATCGGTGGTGACGCTCCTCCTCATCGTCCACCTTGCTGTGGATCTCATGCAGAATATCGCCCTGAGTCTCGAGTACATGGGTAATTCCATCAATTGCGCGCTTGTTAGGAATGTACGCTGCGGGTCAGAAGGAACAACACAAGTAAACTGACCTTTGATAAGATCCAAGGCTTCCGTTGCAACCGCAGCCTGGCGGTGAGAGTCGTACGCACGGCGCTCGGCATCCTTGGCAGTCGACTGAGTGTCGAGAGTGAGCGCAGCGAGTTGCTGGTGGATACGCTCCAGGGCATTGAGGATCTCAGTGTTGTCTTCGCGACCGACAGTGGACGGCTGCTCAGACCACAGTGGAACCAGTGCCCGCTGGGATGTCGTATCGTTGTTTCCATTGACCACCGCAAGGACGCGCGGGGGGCCGGAACGCATGGGGAACTCTGCCGAGGTGTTGGACGACGGAACGTGTGGCGATTCAGAGGTGACGTTGTCGTCTGTGGCTTTGCGCCAAGTACGCCACTCGACCTCCTCCTCATTGACTTCGGACACAGACGCCTCGCCGTCAAACTCCTTTGCGCTGATGACTTGCAGTTCGTCCGCCTGGTCGTGGCCCTCGTCCGCTGTCATGTTTGAGTGGCTACGCTTGTGCGAATGGTGCTGGCCGACACGGGATGGGGCGGGCTCAGGGCCAGACGACACCTCATCATCTCCCTTGGGGAAGATCCACTTGCGGAACTTGTTTTCGTCCGCGAGCTCCACCTGGATCGATGGCGGGGTGGGCGTCGTGGTCCGCACAGGGAGGCTTGGCAGGGGTTCACGAGGTGGGGTGGGAGTGAAAATGCCGTCTGCGACAGGCTGGTGAGCACCAAAGACGAAGGGCTGGGCAGCAGGGTTGAGGCCCGCAGTGAGACCTGCTGTGGGGATGCCGGTAAGGTCGGAGACACCAAACGTCTCGCGGGACAGGTCGTTGACGTCCTCGGACGTTGCAGTTTCGGGGCCGCGGACAAAGTCGCGCAGCGTCCCTCTTGGGTCCATCGTATCGTTCATACCATCAATGTCAGACGGGACAGGAGCAATGGGGTAGTCCTGAGATGAGGTAGTCTGCCGCGACTCGCCGAACGTCTCGTCCGTGGAGGACAGCCAGGGATGGCCGCGGTTGCTGCTGCCGCTGGAGTGGCGGGCGCGCAGGGGACGCGAACGTAGGATACGACCAGCAGACGATGCGGGCGACTCCTTTGTGGGGGATTTGAGGGGCGAGCTGGGAGTGGACTTAGACACCATGACGCGGGGCAGGTACGAGCTTTGTGAAGATCTCTTAGCGGTGTGTTTGCCGCAACGTGCTGACTTGCGCTTCTCGCTCTCGCCCTCCTCTTGGAAGCCAACCTGGATGTTAGCTCATGGAGTGCCTGGGTATCGTACCTCTGAAGCAGAACCCTCGGAGCGCGCACAGTCACTGCGGGGCGACGCCCGCGCTTTCCAGGGTTTCAGATCTGCGCTGGCCTTGAACGAATGGCGGCGGCCCTGGTCGATCGACTCAGAGTTGTGGAATTCCTTCTTGCGGTTGAGGTCTGAGTTGTCTCGGTATGAATAGCTACGTGTGAGACTCGCGGCCGCGCCTGGCTGTTCAGGCTCGTGACGGTCTCCGTGGTCCGACTGGAATGGCGTCTCGAGAAGCTCAAAGGCTCGAGACGCGGGTTCCGAACGCGACAGGTCGAGAGGAGGAGGACGGTATGGCGTGCCGTTTGGCCCCATACGAGGCTTGGGCTGGTACTCGGGTTTGAGCTCGCAGACCGTTTTAATCTCCGTATCGCTGAGCTTGTGCGTAAAGGTGAACAGGCCAAGGGCGCCAACACCGCTATCGCTACCGGCGCTATGCTGATTGTCTCCAGCGGGACTACCGAAAGTCACGCGGCCACCGGGGACGAAAGGAAGAGCACTCGGGCGGAGAGCATAGGGGGTCTTCGTCGGTGAGACCGAGATGGAGCCGGGGTTGAGTGCCTTGGACTGCGGGGTGGACGAGCTGGCTGCAAGTGACAGCGGTACGGCAGGCACAATGTTGACTGACGTGGGCACATGCTCCGCGCGTGGCACGGAGGTCTTGGTGGGGAGCTTGGGCACAAAGGCTACGGCGCCGGGGTTGGAGACGGGAGCACCCGGCTTGAAGGTGGAAGCACTGGGGTTGAAGACAGGCGCGCCGGGGTTGAAGACAGGTATCCCGGGGTTGAAGACCGGGGCTGTGGGGTCGAACCACAGAGCTCCTGGTTTGAACACTGGCGCGGTTGGCTTGAAAACGGGTGCGGTAGGTTTAAAGATGGACGCCGTCGGTTTGAGCTTCTTAGTGACAGTGGGGTCCTTTAGTGGTGAACGAGGGCGCGGGATCTCCTCTGGTTCAGGTTGAGAAGCAGAGAACGGTGCTGGCTCCGGGTTATCATTTTTCAGCTCCGTGTTGTCAACGGCCGCCTTCCTCTTTGTGACCTCGGGTGACGCCGCAATAGGAGAAGCAGTGTCGAGCATAGCAGCCGGGGCTTCAGGAGAGGCAGGCTCTACCGCAGCACCAGTGGCAGGTGTGGGAGGCGCCGATGCCTCCTCGCCCTCTCGGTGAGGGAAGGTAGCGGTCATAGGCGTGCGCTGGAAAGCGGACGCGTCGCTGCGGATGAAGCCCTGCACTTGTCTCCGGAAAGCGGGGTTGGCAAAGACGGCGGTGGGGCGGCGCGAGCGTGTCGCTGGAGTTGTCGGCTCGTCGGCTGGCTTACCCAAGGAATCCGTGTCCGTCCTGCCCACGTCCGCAACCGCCTTGGCTGTGTCATCCACAGACTGAGTAGGCTCAGTGGTTGCGTCAGTCAATTTGACCTCTGCATTTTCTGGGCCGGCTGACTTCTCGTCCTGAGTGACTTCGACACTGGCCTTGGGTGCTGGCTCGATTGCATTGTCTTCGTCATCGGCGAGGTCCCCAGGAAGAATGTCTTCCTCACCGACATTGACGGAATCATTCTGCGCTTCCTTGAGAGATGCGGCGTCCTCACTCGTTGCCTCTGCGTCAGGGAGAGCCGTAGGCCGTGTGGCAGGTGATGTTCGACGAGAGACAGCCGGAGAAACGTCGACAGAGGAAGACGCAGAGGACGTGCGGGTATCTTCGCGGAGCAGGCCACCAAGGGAACGCTTCAGGAACGGATTGATGCCAAACGTACGGCGCAAGGGGGACGGCATCGCGCTGTCGGTGTCAAGGCCAGGGAAGCGGACAGTCGTATCAAGTGGAATGGCGGTAACTGGCGGTTCATCCTCGTTGACGGCGGTGTTGGGCGGGTTGGGGGGGACGTGGGGGCTGTCGACTATGGGTTGGGTCTGCTGGGGTGGCGAAGAGCTGGGCGGAGTGGCTGCGTTAGGAGGAATGGGTGGAGAGGGAGGGGTGTCCACGCCAGGAGTCGCAGCGGTGTTCGGCGGATTGGTTGGCAGAGGGACGCTAGCAGCCGTGCTCGGGTCCTCACTCAATGACTCGGAGGGCTTTTGAGCGGCCGGGATGATGGCTGTGTCCGTGTCCGACTCATTGTCCACTTCCTTCTCGAGGTCCTCCCTGATCGGTGAGAACTGGGGCCTGTCTGTCGTGGAGGGCGTGCCGCTGCGTGTGGGGGGCCAAGGTTCCTGCAGAGCAGTGAATGCAGGGGTAGACATGCCGGGAACGCTCTCGTCAAAAGCCGTCGCCCAGGTGGTGGAGCCGAAGGGCGACGTGTGATCAGAGTGCTCGGTGCCCGACATGTCTGCAGACTCGCCGACGGCCTCATCCACCTCGTCCATGTCCATTGCTTCGATGGATGCCTCCGTTTTGGCTGGCGAGTCTCCAATGGAGACTCGCATGGATCGCGCCTTTTGCCATCGCGTCTGTCGTCAGCAAATTTGTGTTTTCCTCCGAAGTCACTGGTAATCTCACCTGAGAAGGCACAGAGAAGACAACTTCCTTGCCTTTCCACGACGGCACAAGCGACGGATCACTACCCGAGTGGTTGTGTTTGAAAGGAGCATCGCCTGCAACGGGAATGGAAGCCTCAACGCTGTCCACCTCCGACTCGACTGGGGAGAGAGGGAGCGGAATACTTGTGGGTGAAACTCGCACCTTGGGCGCAGGCCACGGGAAAGCGTCCTTCCTGGAAACCCGCAGGGGCGGTGGAGTCGCGTCCTCGGCCGACGCTTCAGCTTCCTTGTCATCTTGGGTAACAGTGGGAGTATCGGGAGGAGAGTACTTCTCCGGAGGTAGAGCAACACGGACAGTGTTACCCATGTGCTTGACCTCAAAGGGTTCATTGGCGCTCATGACGCTGGGAGCCTTTCGCGGGCTGCCGTCGGTGCTCCCAACGCTGTTGGCTCCAAATGAACTGCGACGAGAAGGATCGGGTGTGACCTCGAGGGAGGTGGCGCGAGTCGGTGTTGGCGTAACTTGGAGCTCGTCAAAGGTCTTGCCTCCAGGACCACCGAGGATGGCTTTAGGCGGAGGGCCGACGCGCTGGGTACCAGATCCGACACGGTTGTGGTTGCCTTGAACACGGTCAACCGGGTTGGACGGCACTCGGCGGGTCGAGGGCGGGACACCGAGACCGAGTTTGGAAGAAGAGTAGGAGATGGAATCTTTGTTGAAATGCGAGGTGCGAGGACCAGGTGATGGGAGGGGGAATGAGAGACTGCTGTGGGGAAAGTGAGCTCGGGCAGGTGAGTCGAGCACCCAAGGGGGGCGGACTGAGCTGCCGAAAGGAATCAAGGGAGTGATGGACGACGGTTGAACAAGGCCAGGAAGAGGCTGTCCGGGTTTGAACGACGGGGGGCCGGAAGGGGGAGCCTGAGGGTTTGGGCCAGCGAGTGGGTGTTGGGGCACGTCTGAGCCGCCTCCCACGGACTGGAAGCGCTGACGCTTACCAGGAGGCAGTGGGCCGCGAGCCGTGCTCTCGTGCTTGGTGTGCTTCTGCAGACGGGGCGGGGGCACGTAGCCGGCTGAACCAGGTTGCTGTCGGGGCTGCCCGGGCTGGCCAGACTGCGCAGATTGACCGGGTTGGCCTGGCTGTCCAGAGGGCGGTTGCCAGAATGGGAACCCTCCTGGGAGGCTAATAGACTGTTGAGAGGAGAAGGTGGGGCCGGTGGGAGGTGTGCCGAGCGCCCAAGTGACGCCAGGCTGTCCTGGCTGTCCGTTACGCTGTCCAGGCTGGACCTGCCCAGGTTGCCCAGGTTGTCCGGGCTGCCCGTTCCCGAAGGGTGCTGAACCTCCAGCACTCGCCATGCCCGAGGCACCCCTCCTGTTCTGTCGCTTGCTTCTGGGCGCCATGTGGACTGATGTGTAGCTGCAGACGTCAACAAGGGGACAGAGGGTGGCAACAAGGGCAGCGTTTGGAGCGAGACTGGGCGCTTCTGCCCGTGGCGGGGCTGGGGCGGGCACACGCGCTGGAGTGCAACAGGAGCTGGGCCACTCACTTGCCGGCGTCTGGTCAATAACCCCGTGTTGGACGCGATGCGGGTGGTGGTTGTGCGAATGCGAGTGCGAATGCGAGGAGCGAGGGAGTCTTGGAACCTAGAGAATAGCCATGCGGAGTGAGTGTCGAGAGTACCGAACGCCGATTAGATGTGTCGTTGGAACAGGGAGCGGTCGGAATGACAAGACGAGATCAAGAGGGTGAGCTGCACGAGATGGGGTCGGTCCTCGGGCGCCGGGTGGTTGTGGCTGGGGGGAAAGGGCAAGGCGGAGAGTGAACGCAGTGGAGGAAGAGGAGGTCACTGCACCCAGGAGGTGCTGCCTGCTGGACTGGTCTTAGTTCGTCGCTAGTCGTTGACGAGGTGCTGTCGTCGAGCGAGGGGAGGGGGCCGTGTGGTGCTTTGTGCGGCGGCACCTAGTGGTCGACTGCTGGCCGTTGGTAAGGGTACGCTGTGGGTCCAAGCGTTGCACACTGGTGGCCAAGATGCACAAGGACCTAACGGATCGAGGAGGGGATTCGAGAGGACGAGACTGAGATGCATAGACGGGCGCCGACGCCGCTGCTCCCGCATGGCGCTGGCCAGCCTTCCACATGGGGACAGCGCGGGGACGGGTCGGCGGGTCGGGATGCGATGATTGAATGTGAGCGACGTAGAGAGTGTGGAGACGTGTAACGGCCTGCCCACAGACCAAAGGGATCCTGACCCTTCAACCATCCCCTCCCGTTTCCCTTTGTCCAACTCACCACTCGATGAATCCACCCCTCAGGCAGCCACCCCCACCGTCGCGCCCATACCCCGAGTCGCAAGCCGCACGCAGCCACCGCCAGGTGTCCCCCCGACGCTGGCATACCTCTGGGGTGCGATGCCGGATGCGATGCCCGACGACCCGTGGTCGCGGCATCCATGAGCAATCGAGTGTGGACGGGCCAGAACAGCGTCGTACACGGCATGTCGGCGCGACTTCCTTCTTTCGTCGTTAGACCAGGTAGAGCAGAGAACAATGAGCGGACAGGGGGGCGACTAATGCCAGGCCGATGGCCAATCAATGGCTCTCGGTGGCTCTCGGTCGGCCGTGGCCGCTAGCGCCCAAAGGGAAACGCGCCGGGGAGAATTCAACTTACAGCAGGTTCCCTTGCGTTGGATGGTCCTACCTTTCCTGACGAAACCTGACACAGGTGCGTCGGCGCGTTGGCGCAGACCAGAGGCCGATGGGCGTTGCCTGACACAACAGGACAACCGCCATCCAGGGCGACCAAGAAAACGGAGAGCGGATGTCTGGTCGGTCTAAATCGTAATCGATCAAGCTGTGGGAGATTTGAGTTGCACACTCGCGGTGTCTTTCCGACTATCTATAACGTCACTCTTCAACTCGCACATCGGTGGTGGTTGTACTGCAAAGTGGCTGGTTCATAGCACGTGAGCCGGTGGAGGTGACTGCTGATAAGGCCTCAACTTGACAGCCGTGGTCCCAATCACCTCGGGCCTTGGATCCTTGCCTCTAGCTCCTCGGACAGCCGCAATGTCTCGTCTCATGCGACTAGCCAGCGAGGCATGCCTAGGCGTGGAAACCGTACTATCGTCGTGGCTAAGAGACGCTCGAGAGACTAAAAGTTGACACTGACGATCCATTGCAAGTCTCGATGACGTCGCTCGCGTTGAGCGGCGGAATATCTAAATTCCGGTCGCAAGTCGCAGTCGCTCGACCATCATCTAATCTGTTTCTGATTTCGAATGATTCATGTTCTCCAACCCTCCACCTTTTCCCGTTCACCTGGTCCACTGGCAGATCGGAACCTGTCAGACCTATCGTTGTTGTTGGGCGCGCGCTCATTGAACGCCCTTCATCACTACGTACCACACCACCAGCGATGTGCCCGGATCGTCATCGGTCCCCTCGCCACTAGCAACTGTCGTTGCCACCAGAATGACAGACCCGGCGCTCCAGAAAGAACTTGCATTCGATCGACCCCTCCCACCTACGCCGTCACGTCCGGCAACACATTGTGCGGGTGGCGCACCGCAAGCGTTCTCATCAACATTTAATGGTCGCGATATAACCACTTCTGGGACAGTTGCTTGGGGTCACTATCCACCCGAACAGTCACGCTTAGGATCGCCACAGACCAATACGTACCACGCCTCTGTTCGCCCGCCTCCCCGCTCCGCTACCCTCCCACCACTCCGGGGTACGACGCTGCCCCCATCTCCCTCGACCTCGGACTCCACCTCGTCGCCGCCCTCCCGACGACAGTCCACTAGTGCTTCCGCACGTATCGCCACTGGCTCCCGCTACGGTATTGCCCAAGAGACCATCTCGTCCGAACACTCCACAATGGACGACCTACCCCCTCCTTACTACCGGATTGACAAGGCTGCTGGGCCGACCCCGCCTCCAAAAGACTTGCGTAGGCGCCCGCTGACTCTAACTCGAGGGACGGCGAGCAGCATCCCCACCGCTGGGCCTTCGACAATCCTCACACCTAGGCATAGTGTTGAGAACACCCGTGTAGACGAGCACCCACAAGCAGCCCAGCCTAAACCCTCGCTACCAGCCTCTCACGCATCGGCATCTCCAACATCATCATCGCAAGGTGCCAACGTCGGAGAACCAGGGCGCCCCCACGCCCTCATCAAGGCCTCAGAAAGTGCAGACGGCAAGAAGCCCCTATCAGGAACCTTCTTCCTCGACCCCTGTATGCGCCGCAAGCTCTTCAGCATGCCGCACCAGATCTCCAGCACAACAGACGCGGTGCTGAGCGGCCTCAGCGCGTACCCCGATGACTCGTTCAATTGGACTACTGGGGCCCCGATCAACGGCATGGCCCAGCTAGCAAAAAAGTATATCCTACCGGCGGACGCGACGTTTGAGACGGAGAACGGAGGAATCACCCTCGGGCTTGCTGTCATTGATCAACTTGGCGCAGGTGCGGGTCCGGCGGGGCGTGGTGAGGCTGAAGAAGAAGACATAGAGGGCGACGACAAAGACAAGGGCAAGGGTAAGGCAAAGGACAAGCAGCAAAGGTGGCAGCGTACTACCGCCCGTGTGCATGTAGCGACGAACCGCGGCGGCGTTGATCTTGACCTTGTGGGTTTGCCTATGGCTATAGCACGCAGGTGCGTACTAACTTGTCCAGATAGAGATCGATGAGAACCGCCACCTCGACCTGACGGTCGAAACTGCCGCTGGTGACATTCTGGTTCTCCTCCCCGAGACCTTCATGGGCCCGATCCACGTCACATCCTCGGAGGAGCCGCACTGGGGCCCTGCGCTGATGCCGTTATTGGACAAGGTAGTATCGCCCTACGAGGGGCTGCACACTACGGCAGTCGTGCCAAAGGCCGTCCGCGAGGCCGCTCAGGCGGCAGGCTCAGGCTCCGGCCCTGGCAAACGTGGCAAAAAGCTGTTCGCGTCCACGATGGAGCACGGCTTGATGAAGAAGATTGCGCACTACGTCCCCGACATGCTACGCGAACAGGACGACAACCTCGACATGCTGATGGCGGGGTATGGCGCGTTCTCGCGGACAAACAACTCAAAGATCGTCATTAAGACGCAGAAGGGGATTGTGGCTGTGGGATATCGAGGGACAGGAGACAAGGACATGGCCAAGAAGCTGGGTATGCGTGTTGGGGCCGGTAGCAAGCCAAAAAGCTGGTGGAAGAGCCTGTAGATTCAGTAGGCGGGCATGTAGCGTAGCTGTGTCTGTATTTTAATAGTCTCACACAATTTGGTTGCTCTTCCCCCGTGAAGGTAAGGTGATTATCGTGGATTACAAGAGGTGTTCGAGGAACGCAAACGATAAGAGGGCCAATTCAAGTCGTCTCACTTGCAAGATAGCGCAATCATCGGCATCTGATCCATGTCAAGAGAGAGTGAGAACTAATACAGGGAGATGTACGCCCAACTGGCCCCTCGAAGCGCCCAAGTGGGTAAGTGCCCCAGAAACCGTGATCACTGCTAGAAGGACTCAGAAATAAGACAAGAGCCCTGCCAGTAAGACAGACCTTGGCAAATGCCGTGTATGAGGCTGGAAGAGGGTAGTCTTCTGTTTATCTAAAAAGAAACCAAAAAAAAAAAACCACAGATATAACGGATGGACGATGCGACTCGAAACACGCGCGAATGATGAAGCACTGTGTTAGGCCGATCCGCTCGTTCCCGATTCGTCTTTTTGCGACATGGACGACGAAGCAACCAAGGCTGTGCCAGGCCAAGCGGCATGAGCCGCTAAGATAGATGTGAAGTCAATGCCGTCATGTCGACTCGATAAGCCGACAGCTTCCTACCCCCACGTACAACAAAGTTCCACTGTCGCACTGAATGTTAGGTTAGTTCAAGTAGGGTGGGGTGACAGGTCTCTACATCCATTTACTACGTGCAGACGCACATCTACCGCCAGCCGGCGGGCTCTACTTGGCACTACTTGGCACTCTCGACGCCGTCGCTGAGCAGCTTGCCGTACTGGGCCAGGTCTACGTTTCCGCCGCTGATAATGAATCCGACTTTCTTGTTGGTAAAGTCGATTCCTGAGTGTCGCGCGCCTGCAAGGGAGAGCGCGCCCGTCGGCTCGACGATCAACTTCATGCGTTCTGCATAGAACCGCAGTGCCTGGACGAGCTGCTCATCGGTGGCAGTGATGATGTCCGTAACGTGCTGCTTGATAATTGCGAATGTGAGGTTTTGGAGCGATGGGGTCTGTGCGCCATCGGCGATCGTGCGGGGCGTCGGGATAGTGACAATGTGTCCAGCCCGCAACGACTGTTGTCCGTCGTTTCCCGCCAGCGGTTCCACGCCGTAGACCTTGCAGTTAGGGGCGATTGCCTTGGCGACGAGGAGTGTGCCGGAGAGTAATCCGCCACCGCCGAGGGGAACAAAGAGGTAGTCAAGATCGGGTACGACGTGAAGGAGCTCCAAGGCGGCGGTGCCCTGGCCTGCGATGACGTTCGGGTGGTTGAAGGGCGGGACAACGGTCATGCCCCCGCGCTCGGCCGCAATACGCTCCGCAATAGCCTCTCGATCCTCCGTGTACCGATCGTAGATGACGACCTCGGCGCCGTAGCCCTTTGTCGCAGCGATCTTGATTGCCGGGGCATCTGACGGCATGACGATCACGGCCGGCATGCGGAGGAGCTTGGCGGAGAGGGCAACGGCCTGTGCATGGTTGCCCGACGAGTACGCAATGACGCCGCGCTTCTGCTCATCGGGCGACAGCTGGCACAGCGTGTTGAACGCGCCACGGAACTTGAACGCGCCCATCCGCTGCAGGTTCTCGGCCTTGAAGAACGCATCGACGTTCTTGCCAAGGAGCGCTGAGGCCGTGCTGCAGGTGAACACGGGCGTCTCTTGCGCAATGTCCGCCAAGCGTTCAGCGGCCGCTTCGACATCTGCATAGGTCGGCAGATGGAGGGGCACGTGGAGTGCGGATTCCGAACGAGTCGTCATTTTGAAGGTGTGTGGAGGATGAACGACCGAAGGTGGATCGTGGAGGTGGCCAAAAGGGTCGGACGTGTTGATCACTTCCGAGGAGGCCCCAGAGTGGCGGTAACGGGAGCATCTCTAAACGAGAGAATGCGACAGCAACGTCGATCACTTGATTTCTTGGCACTCGTCTTCATCTTCCATTTTTCCATTAACTCATCAACCACTACGAGTGCGTGTTCAGTGCTAACATACACTGGCAGAAGACGCAGGCGGATGCTGTAGACGAACATCCATATGCAATGTCGGGCTCCCGGACGGCTGACGGTCGGACAGCTCCGTCCATGGCCAAACCTGCCTGTTCCTTCATCCCTCTAACGTCAGCGACACCCTCCAGCCACTCATGTATCGTTCTCTCGCACATCTGTCTCTGAGAGTGTTAATAGAGACAAAAAGCCGACCTCAGACAGGTTTGAACTGTCGATCTCCCGATGGAACTGTGCGTAACAGTCGGACGCCTTAACCAGCTTGGCCATGAAGTCATCGATGTGAACGAGAACGAGGAAGCAACTCGGTACTTGGTCTCGGGAAGCCGTGTTACTCGAAGCAAGGTCGACAACATCTTCCATGTTGGCTCCCCGTCACGCTGATCAGTCTGATCAGACAGACAGAAGGGACACCATAGCGTTCACGTGGTCTAGGAGGCCAATGGGGCGCCCGACAACCTGAAGCAACCCTGTGTTGCATCGCCGTCTGCAATACTCTTCCCTCATCGTCTCAAAGCTCCCACCGAACTCCAAAAAGCATGAGATTCCTTGTGAGAATCCCATTTTCTCCGCCAGGGAGTCGAACCCTGCTCTATCGCGATCTTCCTGTTGGAAGGCTCTCTCTTGAGAGGCGATTATACTAACCGATATACTAGCGAAGACACGTTGTTGCTTATCATGGAAGCAAGCTCGCTGCACGGCGGCCACAGATATGTGCAGAAACGAAGAACGGAACCATGAGGATGGTCAGAGAGGCGTCAGGCTCCAAATGTTATGCGTGAATTTCCGTTTGGGGGCCGTATGTGCGCATCTACTTGGTGCATTGTGTCCACACTCCCACTTGAGACAGCAATCGTTTTGGCAAGGTTCAACGTGATGAGTCTGCAAGCGACAGGCGATAAGAAAGTCCGTAGCAGGCGTGCCCATCATTACCCAACCTGCCTCCCCCATTCCATTCGTCCCATACTGAGGTCATCCTCTCCTCTCCTAGCTACACACAGCTCTCCTCCTACGGCCATCGTGACCGGCGTTGCTACGCAAGGGCCCGCCCTGCGCGCCGGTCATGCCGAGGAACTGCAAATGGATACATGTTGATGACGGTTATGGCTGCTTGAGTTTGACTTGGGCTTGGACAACGTTCACGGCTGCCATCCCATACTAAAACCTTACGCAAAGTGGCGGGAAGAGACTAAGCAGGTGACTGCCGATGGAATTCTAAGGAGACCAATAACGCTACTTTCGGGGCTCTTTTACGAAGAAAGCATGGTGCTGGCGGCCGGAGGTCGCTCTGCGGCGCTCGGGGCCGCGGTGGTGGCTGAATCGCAGCCGGGCCGCCGCCGCAATGGCATATATATGTCCAGATAAACCGGGGCCCGTGGCTATGATTCCCGTCGTTCCGGTTTGAGGGAAATCTGGCGGCTTTGGGGAGGTTGCCACAGAAGCTTTTGTTCGGGTTGTTCCTCCTCATGCAGCTGACCCAGCTGCCTGTTTTGTATTGTTCACATCGGTTGGTTTCTAACCCGTCACGTCACCTTCGTCGCCTTCGACGGCCTGCAACAATGGCCATGAAGGAGCGCATCTGCCAGGAGCACCTTACTAGCTGGGTCAGGAAATCGTAGGTCGCAAGTCCCAGTCTCGCTGTGAACAATGGAGGCCAGGCCCGGCCGGATACATGGTTCAGGGTGTCAGTGCCCACGTAGCTCACTTGCGGACCCAAGTGTACATTGTTGGAATGGGGCACAGCGGGTCCCGCACTGTGTCTGAAGCTCCCAGTGGCATTGCCTGGGACGTAACCGCTGGTCATTACCAGCCTGACTTTCTCACTTGGAGTGGAAGGCTTGCGGCCAGGTTCCCGAGACTGGAAACAGCATGGCGACAGACCTGGTGACGTCGGCGCCGATGCCCATTTCGGTGTGGGCGCAACTAGTTTGAGATCCTGCTATTTGCGGCTCCATCCTTCTTGGCGAGTTACGAGCAAAGGAACGGCAGTCATACGCCCGATAGACAGCGGTGCTAATACCGACAGAACGCGTCGTGGAGGTTTCTAAATTTCTAAAAAGGCATGGGTTCCGACTGCAGCCAGGCACTTTCCATCCCGCTCTCGCCTCGCGAAACAATAGCACGACCACCGCGTGCGCGTGGCAATCGCACCCCCACGTCTGGAACAGCTGCAATCCTGGAACCGGTGCATGCTTACGCAGGGACAGCGAGGCCCAGAGGAACGAGGAACGAGATCATCGAGGCACGCTGAAACAAGCTCCAGCGGCAAAGTTACGATTACCCTAAGCTGCGGGTGCGGGCGGACAGTGCAGTTACATGCCGTTGAATTGTCGCACTTCCGCGTTCGAGCAAGTGACGGAACTGCCAACTGTAATACACGTGGGCACCCGGCAAACTGTTGCTACCCCAGCTTATCTTCTCTCCCACTCTCCAACGAACCAACGTTCCGCCCCATCGGCTGCGATGCCATTCGTCGACGGAGAATTTAATGGCCAGACTCTGACTGACCGCCCGTTCTGACTCTCTGGACCCAGCTTCGAATTGGCGCGCGCCAGCGAGAGATGTTAGTTACCGCCGGGATTATCACGTATAAAGACGCGACCTTGGCATTCTGACATCAGCAAGCCCTGGATTGTGAGACGGCGAGCATGGAATGGAGCCTACCGATCTCTATGCGCCTGCAGTTGAGCCAGATGATAGCGCATCCCTTCTTGTTGCACGTGCAGACCTCGGAATGTACATTCTTATCCATACTTTTTAATGCCCAGCGGTTGAAGTTTGCTAGTCGTGCAAACCAGGAGGATACGTCAGTGAGCGCGAATGCGAACATGAACACCGTCATGTGGATTTGCAAAGTGTTCTGGAGCTTGAGAGAACCTGCCAACTGGTTTGGAAGAAATCCAAACTGCACTTGGCATTGCCATAAGCCGTTCTGTGAACGGTATGGCCTCGACGTCGACAATGTCAAGACCCAGGGAGAGGGCACCAGTCTCTATGAGGGCCCTTGGCCTAACAAGAAGGATTGCGGCCTCTCGAGGAGCGGCCCCTGAACTGCGTGTGCTACATGCAGTCAAGGATGGGATCCACTACTCCAGGGCAGAGTGGCATGGGTTCACCGTCCCGTTAGCTTGTTAACTGGGCACACCCCACATTCAGTGCCACACCCTCGACGCGTATCTTTCAAGGCAGGCGCTCTGCCGGAATGGACGACACCGATTGAGGACGACCGCAGATGACGATACTATGACCGTTATGGCTGACGCGAGACATGCAGACACGAGGCGATTCGGACGCGATATTGCGAGACACGATCACGTCATCCGACGGACAGGGCGAGCGCGGAGCGAAGAGGCCGGAGGCTGGAGAGGCGAGGAGGGACCGAGACGGCCCCATAGGGACCGACTCGGGTGTCTGCACGTACTTGGAGCCCGTACCCGTTTTGGTGAGGATCTAAAGACGTCCCAAACGGGTACGGGCTCCAGGTATCTTGGCAACATCCTGTAGAGTCTGGTGGTTGGGGTCAATATCAGGACTCTGATCAGTGCGCATGCCATTCATTAGTCGGTGCACATTTCGTGAGAGCCGGTTCCGTTGGCTCGCCCCGTTGGCTCTGCTGGTTGGAGAGAGGCTGTTGTTGGTTGGGAAGAACATTACACACCGCACCCACGCACTGGGCGACTGCCGATGTGACTAAAACAATGCGCTTAAACTGTTATGTCCGCAACCTTGCCAGCAGCACATGGGCGCACAGCTTGACGCCACTTGAGCGCTGGTGCCGGTGGCAACGCTGCGCAACGGCAGGTTGCGAAGGAAAACGGAGATGCGAGCAACCCATCGAGACTAGTGAGGGTGGTCATCCACCGCTCGCTGGCCGGAGCTGGTCGTGACCGGTCAAGCGTGTGAATAGCCGCACGTACGGCATGCTCCAGGCGACATCCCTGCTGTCCAGCTTGCGAGCATGGCAAGGAATGTCACAGTATGCAACGTTCGTCGCGCGAGTAACAAGTGCGCAGAGCGATATGCCACACGTTCACACGTGCGGCGCCACTCACCTCATATGATCTGAGTGTGTGCCAGACCAAGCACGAGGGCGCCGGCGGGCTGAAGGCGATGCGGTTGTATCCGACGATGACGATGTGATGCCATCGG
Organism: Apiotrichum siamense; assembly: GCA_023653615.1. Taxonomy (NCBI): domain Eukaryota; kingdom Fungi; phylum Basidiomycota; class Tremellomycetes; order Trichosporonales; family Trichosporonaceae; genus Apiotrichum; species Apiotrichum siamense. The sequence continues at coordinate 635,388 of JALJEG010000006.1, forward strand.
CACGCACACTTGTGCGATCCTGTTCGGAGCCGTACACCTTTTCATTTGTTCAATTTGCCACCTATCTCACCTCTTAACTCACCTCTAACGCGCTTTGATATGTAAGGACAGACTAGCAGGACTGTCTCCCTCCCCATCAAAGCACTTGTGGTCTTACCGCAACTGCCTGGGGGGGGGGGGACCTGATGCCCCTGGTGGTTTGCCATTCGCAGGGGGGGACCTGATGCCCCTGGTGGTTTGCCATTTGCAGGCGGGGAGGTGGTGGGCAGGATGCAGCGATGCCGATAGGAAAGCCGGGCGTCCGAGAGATTGGGTTTAGGCCCAGATATGCGCGGCCGGCCGAGATGAGAACGGCCGTCGTTTTGCAACGACGGCCGCTCCGCCAGATGAGCAGCGCACATGCGCACAGCCAGTTCTCAATGGGTGGCGACTGCCTGGAGAACGCCGTACGGCAAGTGGCGTACACGAGGTACGGCTGTCTTAGACGGTGGGAGATACCCAGAGCAACGAGATGAATTGTGGCACTTTTTGACCTGTGGCAACGGCGGCGCGCCACTCGGCCAGGTCATGGGTTGTGGTGGGCCTGCTTGGCAGTCCGGCCCCTTCCTTGGCGGGTATGGTAGCACGACGCCGTAAGGCGCAAGGGTGTATCCACACCCCTGCTTGACGAAGATAATAGCACGACCCCGCAAGGCTTAAGGGTGGAGCCCTCCCTGCTCGACCTGGGCCCATTACCTAGGCCCGTTTCCTACTGCGGACCGATGGACTGATCGTCTAGAATGGTTTGGCGTGTGAAGGTGCAACTGCAGCCGGACGACGCCGCCCCACCAGAGACGACAGGAAGCGTCCCGGTCCGGTTCGTTGGGTTGACGAGTTGGCAGGTTGGCAGTGGCAGTTGGCCGCCGGCGGGCGTTGTGGCATGGCGGCATGGCGGCATGGCGGCGCCGTGGGCCCCATTCAATACCAACCTGCCGCTACGGGCATGTGGGGGTCGTGAGGGCCGCGGTCGTTGACGGAGGCCCGACCGAGGGACCCTGGTCAACTACTGTTGAAACGTAATGTCCGCTACAGCTCATGCCCAACCGTTGCGTCTCTTGGGTAGGATCTTCCTAGGAACGCTGCGCAGAGGAGCAGATATCGCAAGGGGGCCCGCCAGCGCACTTGCCACTCGCAGCCGCGTTATCGGCGGTGCCGACGTGTCCGCAGCAGATTCTAGTAGGTAGCCCTCCCGCCAAGGTACCTATGTCGGGAGAGGGCCAAGGGGCTCGTTTGGTGCAGATCAGCGCGCAAACGCTGCCGAGTTGTGAAACGAGAGTGTTGGAACAGGAAACCTCGGGCATGTTACGTCCGGCTGGAAGGTGGCACACCTGCCGTCGATCTTTTTTTGCCGCCGACCACTGGGCCACAGGCAAGGTTGCGGCGGGAGAAAAAAAAAAGTGGCCGCTACTGCGAGTTCATGTACAGATGTGAACGTCGTGTCGCGCGGCCTCGATGCCAAAACCGGAAACGCGGCTAGCCTCCGAGGCCAGGGAAGGGGCAGGATGCTGCAACGAACACGACGGCCTGGAGCGAAGCAATCTGGGACGCCTGCAACAGACCTGGCTGCACAGCGTTGGGGACCGGCAGCCGTGCCCCGTTGCGAGTTACGTTACAGGTCCAAAGGGACCGAGGACATGTTGGTTTAAACGACATGGCATCCGCCATCCTGGCTCACATCAGCCGGCCCGTGTGCGTGCGGGTGTGCGACAGACGGGACAACCCGTATCGGTGGTCGTCCTCCACCGCCGCCGGCCCCTCCTCCCTCTCCCATGTGGACAGTTTGGTTTGGAGCGTGCGCTCCGCACCTGACTAAGAGATGGTCACATCGATCACGCTCTGGCCCCCATATAGACTCTCGGTTGAGCATGGCGATATGGCTGGTCTGAACCGCAGTCACCGTGGCCGCTCTTTGGTGGCCGGCGGTCGGCTCAGGGCATGTCTAGTCGCAGGGTCATGTGTGCATTCGCCATGGACCCGGGAAGGGTCCCCACAGCTAACGAGAGGAGAACCACACGCCCTGAGTAGCTTGTCCCTAGCGCACCGCCTCGGGTATACTATCTGTGGGTGCGGCTGGGTCGTCAGCGGCCATCCAAGTGCAGACCATGCTCATGCCCCTTTGTGTGCTTCTCCTGTCTCTGGTTCTTTGTCACCCCTCCCCTCGCCCCCCCAACCCCAGTCCTGCCCCCTGCATGCAAGAAGCAACCATAGTCGTGGAAGGGTCATGTGAAATGCCTGTCTGCACTGGTGTGTTGGAACTGGGCAGGTGGGTGGTGACGACGCGTGCTGCAAAGGGGCGGCCGCGAGGGGAGATCGGTCCTAGGGCAGAACGAGGAAAATCAACTCGTAGGGACGTGATCGTGGCAGCGCGTGTACCTTTTGGGCCTTTGTGACGGAGAATTTCTCACGAATATCCGTTCTTATTGTCATGGTCTCCTGCTACAGTGGTTTCCTAATGGTTCCATCCCGAGGCATTAGAATTAGTTACCGACTTGGCGCCCTTCCCTGAAACCGGACCCTGACCCATTCCGCAGTACAACCTATTTCAGCCCCTGACGTCGTCGGGTTGTCGTCGTCGCCATACATGTCGCCGTCGGCGGCCTTGTCGTCGTCAGCAGCGCTGTGCCAGGGCGCGAAAGCGGCGGCCGCCATCCGCGTTGCAATCCCATCTCTCCCTGCCCGTGAGAATGACGCCACTCGCATCAGCTCGGGTTGGCCTTTCTCGATCTCCTCCTCGATCCTCGATCTCCTTTTCGCCAGTCCAACTCCATCATCACCACACACCGTCATCATCATCATCTCTCCACACCGCGATCAGATCGCTGGGTCGTTTGCTCTCTAGACCTTTTTATACATCCAACCCCTACCAAAACCCACAAAGAGTGTCGGACTGTGTCGGTTCCCGTCCTGGCCGCACCCCCGCCACTCTCCAGCGTTGCGACTGGCCGACTAAAATCTGTCACCACGTTTCAACTGTCCCGTCCTCCCACGTTCATCGTCTGCGAATAATCCCCCCCTTGCAACTTGCACCTCGGGTTACGGCCAACGTTACAACCCCTTCGCCCCCGACCCCCCGCTTCACAACAACCTTCACCGTGCCATCACATCTCCGGCCCGCATCGCCACTCCCATTTTCTCGCTCCGTCCTTGGGTCCGCCAATCGTGTCTCTCAGCTCCTCGCGTTTGCGACTACCGTAGAGGTGTACCCGTAATCTTCCTCTGTGGTCATCTCACCGAAGAACGCACGCATATCTGCGGACCACGACATCGCTACCAACGATCCACCGCCCAGCGCTTCTCAACTTGGTTGTTCTCGCCATTGTCGACAGGACAGCCCTCCATTCACGACATTTTAAACCCAGCGACGAACGACGAAAACCTTTGCCATAGGTGAGTGACAGTCTTGCAAACCCGTCCCGCGCGGGCCACCTCCCGACGCCGTCCGTCAGCCCACGCACCCGAACACCCCACGGTTAGGCCTTCCTGCAAGGCACTGTAGGGCACACTTCGTTCCACAGCGCATTTCGCAAGGGCAGGTGGTGGTCTGTGAGGCCTCGCCTTCGTCCGCGATCATCGCGTTTTGAGCACTTTTGGCACTCTAGTGCACAGCGCGCATCATCCCGACGACCGTCTGCGCCGTCCACACGGACTCTTTGAGCTGCTCGCCCCTCGTTCGGTTCAATTTCGGAGACGGCCTTCATTTCGGGGCACTCGCTGACGCTGACCTAGACGACAACCACGCAAGACGACACGAGTGCCTCAGACATCACGAGCAGCGACACCGGTAGAGACACATACCATCCCCCCTCCGCTGTCATTCCACTCCATTCAACCACGGGGGACAACTTGCAACCAGCTCAGCTCTCACCGCTTCAGCTCAAGTAGACGGACGACTGCGCAGTATTTTACACGCCAGGTGAGCATACCCGCATCCCTTGCCGCAGGATCTTCGCACTCTCTGGATCCTTGTTGGCTGGCAGCCACTCCAAGGGACCCGCTACTTCGGCTGGACCGTTTTGCATCCAGCCTGCCCAGCGGGTCTGTGCGATCTTTGGGTTCCGCGGTAGCCCTTCGTAGGACCACCACCGCGGCATCAACACCCAAACACGCTGGCCATGCATGCTGCACAGGATCCCATCTTTCACCACCGCTGTTATTCGAGCCTCATTTCCTCTTCCTGTGCGATTCCTACTGACCACGAGCCACAGCCTCGCGCGTCGTCGTCTTTCCTTCTCGTCACCGCCTAATAAGCCCCATCTCGTCTACACACCTAAAAGCGACAACATTGTCCTGCAAGCAAAACAGGCAGCAAGCAGACCCCCGGCTTGGCTGCGCCTGATCTCCCCCCTTCATTGACCCGTCCATCATCACACCCCGCGCCTACACTATGAGCAAGAGTGAGACCCTCCGTGTACCGCCCGTCCTCGGTACTGGCATGCCGCGTCCCGGCTCTCTCCTCGTTCCAACTCCCAACTATCCTACAAAGGCAGTCCTCGACACCTACTCTCCCTACCCCATCTTCAACAATGCTGCTCCGCGGGATCCCTTTGGTCTGAACGCCTTTCTTCTCGCACCCTTCGACGACGTGTGGCAATACATGAACCCCTCCGTCATGCCGACAGAAGCATTGCACCTCGACGACACTTCACAGGTCTCTCCCGCACCATCACCCCCGACAACAGAACCGGTTGAATCTCGTCGCCTCAGCACCCTACGTCGTCGTTCACCGCTTGCATCCCAGCCTCCGGTCAGCGCCGAGGTTGGGACCGAGGTTGGGACCAAGAACGACGGCCAGGACGATATTGTGGAAAGCCCCCTCGAAGTGACGCCATCCGAAGAGCTCGGAGTGTCGGACGTTAGCACCTCTGAACATGCCAACAGGCGCAAGTCCCTTCCGACCGCTGCTCGGTTGCGTTCACTCATAAGCGGGCGCAGTTCGTCGACAAGCATGGACTCCACCGGTTCACTCGATGTACCAGACGACACTGCCTCCTCCCGCATCTCAGACCCCCGGACCGATTCCGTCTGCAGCATCCTTTCATCAGTGTCGTCCTCGTCTGATGGCTCCTGGGAGGGGATCGAAACACCTTCCGATGGGGTGAACGTTCCTGTCCAGGTCTCGCCCGCGTCTGTGGCCGCCGCGCTTGATGAAGGACAAAAGAAGCCTGCATGGCGTGACTGGATCAACAATCGCCGTTCCTTCCTCGGTCTCAAGCATGAGAACGGCGGTGTGCTCGAGTCTCCTCGCGGTGGAGACCGTGACCTCGACCTCTCCACAACAGTTCCCGAGCACGAGGTCATCCATTCGCGCATTGCCGACACCGATGCTGCTCGCACCGCTGCTCAGCTGCGTCGTCTGTCAATTGCCAAACTGGCGTCCCTCCGCATGCCCTCCCCGCATCCCTTTGCTCTAGTCCTTGCTCGCCAGCACGTCAACCTTCCCGACGAGGTCGCTTATTCTATTCCGGCAACGAAACGCGTCTACCCCATGTCTGTCAACGCGATCCAGCGGGCAGGTGCCGAGTTGGCCCCCGCTCAGGACGGCGGCTTGCGCCTTGCCCTTGCTGTTCGTCACATAATCACCAAGATCGACAACGGTGAACGCCCGTTCGGCGCCACCCCCCTCCGGCGCAACCGGCCCCAGCATCAGAGCAACATTCCTCGTCCCCGTGGTGTGCGCGATTTTGTCAGTCGCCCGCCGTTCGAGGAGCGCATGGTTACATACTACCCTGGCGATGTGTGCACGCACGTCACCATGGCGCGCAGCGGCTTTGCCATCTATGACCTCGAGTATTCCGACCACATCCTTGCGGTCGCAGACACTGAGGAATGCCCTCCTACCTGGAACGCGGCCCCCAAACCACAGGTTGCCTCTTCGGTGTCGCTCCCGCCGCCCCGCCGCCGCGCTTCCCCTGAGACGAACCGCGCTTCGCGCCTCCTGGAGTCCAAGCGTAAGACGCTTTTCCTTCCGAAGGAGGACCCCCCTCCTCAATCCACCTCTTCCTTCCGCACGGCCCGCCCCAAACCCACAACCTGGGACGACAGCTCTGACGAGGACGTGCTCGAGAGTGACGACGAGGACAAGAAGAAGCCTGTTCGCTATGCCCCGGTTGCGAACCGTGCATCCCTGAAGCCCGTTGCTACGACTCGTGCTCGCGAGTCCCGTATCGTCGACCCCACCACAGCCATGGATATTATCAACCGTGCCCGCGAGCGCCGTGCAGAGTTCAACGCCGGCGAGTGCGAGCGCAAGGCCGAGTCGAACAACCGCCTGAGTATGGTGCTTCCCTCCAAGATGGCAAGCCAAGCCCCGGAGACTCGCAAGATCCAACACCGTACGTCGACGATGAGCTTGGCGAAGTCTCAGCAGCCGCCTCAGCGCCCCATGCCCTCCAGCCGCGCATCGAGTTACACGCTCAATGCTACGGGCCAGCGCAGCGCCGGCGGATCTGGTACCAAGACCCCTCCCTATCAGACCCAACCCCAGCGCCCGCCCAGCTCGCTCCCGGGGTCGCCTCGCCACGGTCCCCAGGCAGACCGTCGCAGGGTTGTCTCACAGCACGACCCCATGGCGGCGGTTGCGCAGCAGCAGCGCCAGAGCATGATGGGCCTCGGAATGTACGGCATCCACGGCGTCCCCGCTGTGCCTTCCGTTCCGATGTACCCGTCGCCCATGATGGCACAGCCGATGATGTACGCCCCGGTCCCCATGACCCCGATGTTGGGTATGGGCTATGGCCCGCAGTACGGCCCCGGCATGCCGATGCCCAACATGTACCGCCAGCCGCAGATGCAGATCGCCAACCCTACAATGCTCCCCTCGCCCCGCCGCGAGCGCCCGGTGAGCTAAAACACGACCCCCTTCACCAGCATACACCACGCCTCTCATACACCATACATGGACACTGCAAACATCGATTACAACTACCGCACCAGACCCACCACAATTTAATCGAGCCGCCTGCCCCAAGGTTACTCGCATATGGACTATTCGTTGCATGACATCCTCTTCCGCCTCCCATCTACGATCCTTGTACTTTGTCCACCATCCATCATCATTTCCGTACACTACAACCACGCCATTGAGATATATATCTTTTTTTTTTCTTTTTTTTCATCGGTGTCAGTAGCTCGGCCTGGCGCCTTCATGCATTGTACATTGTTACGCTGCCGACAGGGAAGGTGACGATGGTAGAGATCTGGCGTGCGCTTTGAGCGAGATGGCGGGTCTGCGGCCGCCGTGCAGCGGACACCAGAGGTGAAGCGAAGAGTAAGAGTGACGTCCCGGCCCGTCGAATTCAGGCACGGAGGCTGGTCATGGAAAAGAAGAAATGCGCGCACACGATGAGATCCAGAAATGAGCTCATTGGGCAACCATTCCGAAACCTTGCCGGCGGGGCCCCACAAGGATCTGGTGGCCGGAGGTAGCAACACGGCGATAACTGCGGAGCCGGTGATTGGCTCAGCCCACCCGGCCTACCAGTGGCCGGCGCCCGCCCACCGCTGCGCTGGATATCACCGAAACGGCTACTGCTGAATCTCGCAGCTTCGCGGCTATCATACTCATACACACTCTACCAGCTGCTAGCACCCAGTTCTACCGCATTACCGTACTTCAAGACCAGGACACCATCGCCGCAACGAGCAGCTCACCATCCACACGCACACACACAGCCTGGCCCCCGCCATGTGCCCCGCCCACGCCCTGCACGTCCTGCTGGACAGCAACCTCCCGACGGGCGGCTTTGTTGCGTCGAGCGGTCTCGAGTCGTACGCGAAACACGGCTTCCTCCAACCTCCTCCCGTGGGAGGTAGGGCGAGCGCGAGCACCAGCAACGGGCCGTACGCGCCCAGCAGGGTGGGACCTGTGGAGCTCGCCCGGCTGCCACAGGTGCAGAACAGGACCGGAGCCGGACCCGCCGCCGGGACAGCGACGGGGACGAACGGGAGCGGGCGATCACCACCGATGAGCAACGGAGGAGTGTCTGGGGAACCAGCGGCCCCGGTACGCCCCGTGTCCGCTCCGCCATTGGGTCCGTCCCGTGCCGGCCCTGCGGTAATGCATTTTTCCAACGCCGAAATGGACAACTTTGAGGCGAGCACGGGGCCGTACCTCGTCGACGCGTGGCACACAGTGCGCCGCATGGTGGTGCATAGCGATGGCGATGAGCGCATGGGACCGAACGGAGCGCCGGTCCCGACCTCGACAGCACTGCAAGGCATGACAAATGGCGAGACTGAACCGAGCGTAAGAGCCGATACGGCAGCTATCCCACCGGTAAAGGCCCCAGAACCCGTCGCTACGGTCGAGAGCACAGTTGCTGCCCTCGTAGCATTGGACGAAGCACATGAGACGACGTTGCTGTCGCATGTCGCGCGGCGTGCGAGCAAGGCCCAGGGCGTCGCTCTCCTCACGCTCTTTGCACGCGGCATGGGCCTGCCGCCTGGCTTTGAGGTAGAAGTCAAGGCGGAGGCTGGGGCCGAGGTGGCTTCGGACAGGACACAGCCGGAGGCACAAGCGTGCGCCACCGAGGTGGTTGGCGCGTACCGACGCGCTATACGACTAGGTGCGCCCGGCCATATGGCTGTATGTTTCGGCGTCGTTACCGCGTGTCTTGGGCTGGATCTCGGTGAGTGCTGCTGGCAGAACCTCCCGGGTGTGGTAAGCTGACGCGGATAGAAACGGCACGACACCTATACCTCTTCACCCACGCGCGGAGCATACTCTCGGCGGCAGTGCGGCTCAACGTTATTGGACCATACCTCTCGACGCAGCTGCTCTCGCACCCCGTGCGCACTGAGTTGGCTGCTGTGCTTCCCCGCGTTCGTGAACACCCCCAATTTGCGCCTGTCAGAGGCGTTCCTGGGAAAGATACAGCGGTTCTGAATGGCGGGGACAGCGGTGACGATGCAGAGGATAACGCAGACGACTGGGCATGGGCTGACGCCGCGGAACGTGGACCAGCAACGACGTGGCCGCTCGGTGAGATCCTGGCTGCCCGACACGACTTGCAGCACTCGCGCATCTTCAACTCGTAGCTGCCGCCGGGTTGGGTGAGAAGGGGACCCCAGCTTGACAGGGCGCCCGAGGATGAGGAAATGGATGATGAGCATTTATGCATTGACACTATCACATCGTCCCGGATGCTTGCCATAACTTTGCTTGCAGACGTGTTTGATTCCCATGACAGACTGCTGATCTCCACTTAAGCCTTCCAGTTCGAGTAGGACACCCTTAGTCTCACCTGGCGCCTGTCCGAGCAGATTGCTAATGCTCGTGAACTTGTAAGGAATGGCTATGTTCAGAACGATGAGACCAGCTGCCCAGACATTTGGCGACGTGTCCACACGTCCGAATGGCCGAGGCTCCTCAGCTTCATATCCTCCCGTCCCCAGCGATCAGCGCTTCCAGCGCTCCCCAAAACCCCGAAGACCTCCAGACTGCCGGAGCACCACGGTGCGGAACCTTACAACAGTGGCTCTTGTGGTGTAGTGGCTATCATACTCTCTTAGGGTTGCCGACGGCATCCTAAGCGCAGCTGGGAAACCAGTTACACATAGTGGGAGTGGTCCTCGGTTCAAATCCGGGCAAGGGCCTTTTTGGAAGCCTTAGAGAGGCTTTTGGCGACGGCTGAGGCAGGAGAAGGGCCAGCAAGTAGAGATCGAGATAAGGGAAAGGACACAGTCGTCTGGACACATAGCGGAGATCGCACCAGCAAGGGCCAGGGTCCGCTGGGGCGCTTTACCGCAGGCCTTATTCAGACCATCCAGTGCGAACATCCGTCGTTCTGAGACTATTGGAGCCGAAGGTTGAAAGTTCTGGATATGGTTGGGTTGCAAGCACCCTTGGGTGCGTCAAACCCAGTTTGGACTCTGAAGGCACACGCGTTCCCTAGATTCCAGCGTCGAGGACCCTTTAGTGTCCCGTCACAGTTCATTGCTGGTTGTCTGAGAACGTACTTTATAGAAGGCAATGTTCCATGTCTGGGAAGATTGAGGCCATCTCTGGGAAGCTGTTCGTCCTTTCCTGTCCTCAACACTCTTATGTGAGCTGCCAGCGGACCTGTCTGCGACTACGGCACCTAAGGCCTCGTCCATAAGTCATGCCCTATACATACAATGGATATCGCTGTAGCCAATTACTTCTTCTTCAACAGGCCCTTCTGCAGCCACCTTGAGAGTCAGCGTTGTACTATTGTCGTTAATGGTACCATGTAACACTCACTTCGGCATCTTGACCTCACCCGCGGAACCGGTCAGCTTTTTCCCGCCTGTATCCGCGCTCCGATCGGTGGCTGGAGGGTCCTTGGCCGCGGGGGATGGCAGCGGCGCCGCCTTCGCACGCAGTTCATCTGTCAGTGGAGCCGCCGCCCCGGAAGCTGCTGGTTAGCTTACAGTAAATCGTACTTCCTGGGCTCGCGCCTCTCCGTCCCGCATTCCTTCCCTTTGCCTCCCCCTTTCCTCCTCCCTTTCTTCTTGCGCTCTTTCTCGCTCAGTTCCACTCACCATTCAGCGTCACGTCCTCCCATCGAATCAGCAGCACGCTCTGTGGCACCAACCCAAGCTGTGCGAGCGTCTCCTTCCCTCCCGTTCCGCCTACCATCGTGCTAGCGACGCCCATACGCGGCGTGTACCCTGCTGGCGCGAGCACATGCGCGCGCATCGCAGGGTTCGGGTGCGGCTTCCATTTGGCCGTAGCAGCGGCGGCGGCGGCGGGGTCGGGTTTCTCGGGGTAGTTCGTGCGTGGGGGCTGGTAAAGCATGAACCCCTTATCCTGCGCAGAGGGGGCGAGCGACTCGCGGACGAAGGCGTACACTGGCTGAATCCTGGAACGTAAGCAGGGTAAGAGGATACAGACCAAGCGGGCCGGGACGACCCATGCCACTAAATGTCGTAAAGGGCCATATCCCGTAGCGGTGTGAGACGACTCACGGTGATGATGAAGGGAAGACGCGCTGGATCTGGGTTCCATCGGAAAACTTTACACGAATCGTCGTCTGAGGGTGTCAGTCGAACTCGTTATTTCGTGAACATGAAGTGAATGGCTCGCAGACAGGTGTGCGAAGGGTTCCCTCGCCAGCCTCAGCGCGATGCTTCCCTCAGGATATTCGCCCGACTGGTTGCCGCCACTGCGAGACATGACCACCATTACCAGCACGGCAGCGGCGAATGCTTCCAACTTTGTCATACGCAGCGACACTCACAGTCGGCCACTTATCCGCCTTCTTTTTCTCGCGTTCCGCGGCCGCCGCATCACGGTGCTTGGCCGTCAGCAGCGGAGCGTCGGTGGACGAACGCGCTTGGATGCTCTTCTGGTACATCTGCACGTCGGCGACGGTCGTCTCGAAGAAGTCGTCCGGGACAGGCGAGGGAGAATATGAAGCTGCAGGTTAGCGGGCATACAGGGAAAGGTAACTGGGAGAGGAAAGGCCTGAGCGGGGACGCACCTTCTGCTGCCGGCTGGAAGACCTGAACGCTCCCTTCCGCGGTCGATGTCGTGGCAACGGCAGGACTACCGGTGCCAGTGCCAGTCGGGGCCGGAGGCGTGGGCAACGGCGGGGGCGAAGACTCCCGAGGGAGTTCTGGAGCGGCCGAGGGGCTGGTCATTATGGATAGCTGGTTCTACGATCTACCGAACGGTGGGATAGAGGATGAGTGAGAATCTAACGTTCTCGGCGCTCTACGCGGGACCGGCAACAACAAAGACTCGTCACCGTCGCTGCATCACCGGGGCCTCATAATGACGTGGTATTTAAATGCATCTTGTCGATAGCCAACATCCGTACATCCTGCCATCGTGTAGTTGCGCAGGGCGCAACATTGTGTGCGCAAGCACCATGTCGCTGAGCAGTATGCAGTGCATATGCTGGAGACAAGGTACCTATGCTAAGGTGAGGGGTGGGCCCATGGGTTGGGGGTTGACCTGGTAGAAGTGCTGGAGAGTGGTGACTTCCGTCGCCGTACCAGTGAGGCTGGTCGCTGAAGACCCATTGATACGCACAGCGACATAATCACCAGGCTGGAGAGAGTCGAGATCGACGCCATCCGTATCGTCGATGAACACGCGGCGTCCGCCGTCGTCGGTGCCCGAGTGCCGGCCCTTGCCACTGAGCGAGTACTGGACGAGCTGGAGCGTGCCAACCTGCGCGGCGTTGCGCTCAGCCGCTCGAGCCCTGTATGTGTCGATGATCTCCCGCAGACGTCGGTTCTTGTCCTCTGGGAGTACATCGTCGATGTACTTTCTGTGCGCGTGCGTTTTCTCCCGCATGCTGTACGCGAACATGAAGGCATTTTCGAAGCCAACCTCGTGCATGACATTGACGGTGTCGCGGTGCTCGGCCTCCGTCTCGCCACAAAAGCCCGCGATGACATCGGTAGAGAGGGTAACGTTCGGGATCGTTGTGCGGATGTGCTTAGCCAGCTGAAGAAACGCCTCGCGGGTGTATCCGCGGCGCATTCTGTCTAGTGTCGAGCTCGACCCACTCTGCAGCGGCAAGTGGATACGGCGGCACACGTTGGGATAGTCGCGAATCACGGCAAGGAGCTCATCGGGGAAGTCTTTCGGGTGAGGTGACGTGAATCGCACGCGAACCTCGGGGACTGCAGCGGCCACAGCGGCCACGAGCTCGGCGAACCGCCGCCCGCCTTCCTTGGCCTTGTAGATTGTCTTGAAGCCTTCGGAGAGCGCCCTGCTCTCTTCAGGCAGAGGGTACACTTCCGACTCCGACGTGTCGCGATATGAGTTGACGTTTTGCCCCAGCAGTGTAATCTCTTTGACTCCGCTCGCCGCGAGGCGGCGCACCTCGGCAACAACGCTGTTGATGTCGCGCGATCGCTCGGCTCCGCGCGTGAATGGTACGATGCAGAATGCGCACATGTTGTTGCACCCACGCATGATGGACACGTACGCACTTTGCGGGTTCTTGTCGTCAATCCTCACAGGCGTAATGTCTGCGTACGTCTCGTCCGCAGAGAGCATGACATTGGCGACGCCGCCTTCAGCACCGAGCGCGCGCAGCGACAGTAACCGGGGGAGAGAGCGGTACGCGTCAGGGCCGCAGACGACATCAGCTCCTCGGTCCAGAAGCTTCTCCTTGAGCCGCTCGGCCATGCAACCGAGCACACCGACTGTGGGGACGGGGGCGGGAGTGGTGGAGGTGGAGGGCTGAGGTGCCTTGGACTTATGACCGCGCCCTTTGAGATCTCTCAATCGGCCCCAGATGCGCTCTTCTGCCTTGTCGCGCACCGCACACGTCATGAGGAATATGATGTCGGCGTCCGCCAGCTCCATTGTGCGTTTGTACCCGCTCTGGTTGAGGACCGACATGAGCACCTCGGTGTCGTTGACGTTCATCTGGCACCCGTACACCTCAATGTAGTATCGCCTGCCCTCTCCCCAGTCCGAAATGGGGAGGTACGGAACGACATCGGGGCTCACATTGCGCAAGGCGGCGGCATCGGCCCCTAGAGCAGAAAGGTCTGGTACCAGCGACTCGGAGAGGAAGTGCGCGAGCCCTGGCCCATGCCGGTTGTTGAAGACAAGGCGGCGCTTTTCACTTTTCGGTCTTGTCCGCCGTGGCTTAGGGGTGGGTGATGCTGTGGCCGATGGTATTGCAGCTGCGGTGGCGTACGCTCGGAACGCGCTCGAGGGACGGACTTGCCATGCGAGCGTTGGTAGTTGCGGCATGGTTGTGGTTGTCAACAAGATGGGTCATGTCGCGAAAACATATTTCGCCGAATGAACTTCAACGCATTTCAAGATCAGGCTAGGGATAGATCCGTACATCCATTTGGTGCTGCAAGTTTACGTAACTACAACCACGTTGAGTGTGGCACACGGCGCACTAGGTTCTGGATGCGCTGAAGCACCTTGCCTGTCGTTCCTCTTAATAGGTAGCAGACTGTACAAGTCGTTCTAGGTGCATCTGATCGGAATTCCAGGACACAAATGCGGAATCACAAATGTTGTTAAAGAGTATCATTTTCAAGCACAGCTATAGAGAGAGCTACCAATCAAACCAAACCCGTCTTCTCCTTGTTAGGTACAACGCGCTGCTCTGCTCTCTAGTCTTCAGAGCACTCTGACTGGGCTCACGCCCGTCTATCTACTACACAGCTGCTAGGGGCTACATGCAGCGGCGACTTTTAGGGCTCGTCCATCACGCAGCAACAGTGACGTCTGCAGTGCTGTTGACATCAGTGGTGCCGTTCGGAACGACGAACGAGTCGAGATCCGAGCTGCCCGACTCGCCAGACTCGCTCGATGCGACGCTCGCCACCGATACGTTGACGATGTCCTTCTTGGTGATTGGCGGAGCGTGCCACGAGCGCTTGGCAATACCGCTCTGGTGCGGGAGACGTGTGTCGCCCATGAGGAAGGCGTCCACCTCCTCTGCCACCTGACGGCCTTCGAAGATGCCCCAGACGATCAAGCTCTGTCCGCGACGACAGTCACCAGCAGCGAACACACCGGGAACGTTGGTGGAGTACTTGCCAGCAGGAGTCTCGATGTTGGTGCGGGCGTTCTGCTTAACACCCAAGCTCTCAATGAGGGTCTTCTCGGGGCCAAGGAAGCCGAGTGCAAGGAAGATGAGGTCGGCCTTGAAGCTCTCCTCGGATCCCCTCTGCTCGCTCATGCGCCAGTTGCCACCAACATTCTCCCACTCGACACGGATCGTGTCGATGCCCGTAACCTTGCCGTCCTCGACGACGAACTTCTTGGTCGAAATGCAGTATTCACGGGGGTCGCGGTGGAATACGCTGCTGACCTCGGAATGGCCGTAGTCGTTCTTGCGAACGCGAGCAAACTGAGGCCATGGGTTGCTCGGGGCACGAGTGGCGGGCGGCTGGGGAAGGAGCTCGAGGTTGGTGACACTGGCGGCACCGTGACGCATAGCGGTACCGATACAGTCGTTACCAGTGTCACCGCCACCAATAACAATGACATGCTTGCCCTTAGCGTTGATGAACTTGCCGTCCTCAAGGTTCGAGTCCATGAGCGACTTGGTGTTACCGTGGAGGTATTCCATGGCAAAGTGGATTCCGTCCGCCTCACGGCCGGGCATGTTCAGGTCGCGGGGCCAGGTGGCACCCGTTGCAACAATAACGGCGTCATTCTGAGCCTTGATGTCGAGCGCGTCGACGTTGACACCCACGTGCGCGTTGGTGACAAACTTGACGCCCTCCTCGGCCATGAGGTCGACGCGGCGCTTGACAATCTTCTTGTCCAGCTTGGGGTTGGGAATGCCGTACTCGAGCAATCCGCCCACGCGGTCGTGGCGCTCGTAAACAGTGACAGAGTGCCCAGCCTTGTTCAGCTGGTCGGCAGCGGCCAGACCAGAAGGGCCGGAGCCGATAATGGCGACAGACTTGCCTGTGCGGACGGTGGGAGGCTTGGGAGCCATCCAGCCCTGCTCCCAGGCGTAGTCGATGATGGCGGCCTCGATGGACTTGATGCCGACCGGCTGCTCGCTGATGCCGAGAACACAGGCGGACTCGCAGGGGGCAGGGCAGACGCGACCAGTAAACTCGGGGAAGTTGTTGGTCATCATCAGGCGCTCCCATGCGGCCTTGTAGTCGTTCTGGAAAACGAGGTTGTTCCAAGCGGGAATAGCGTTCGAGATTGGGCAGCCCTCGTTGGACGAGCAGAAGGGGATACCACAGTCCATGCAACGCGCGGTCTGCTGCTTGAGTTCGACCTTGGAGAGGCGGTTTGAAATCTCGGCCCAGTCCTTAACACGCTTGCGGGGCGGGCGGTAGGTCTCACCAAGGCGCTTGTACTTCATGAAGCCACGAGTCTTGTCAAACTTGACGGCCTTGTTCCTTGCAGCCTCCTCGTCGACCATCGCATCCTCCATGTCAAGGAGCGCGGGCTCAGGCTTGGGCGAGGGGGGCACCGAGGACTGCGGCCTTGGCGTCGATATGGTGAGCGACGAGACGTTCTTGGGAAGAACCGGGTCAAAGCCGGTCGCGACGAGGTCGACCTGGGACGCGGTCTGCGACGGGATGAGGTCGATGACCGATGCCTTCTTCTTGGCCTCTGCCTCGGCGACGGCACGCTCCTCGAGGACACGCTTGTAGTCGAGAGGCATGACACGGACGAACATGGGGAGGAAGTGGCGGAAGTTACGCAGCACGCGGTCGGCCATCTCAGAGCCCGTGTAGTGGCGGTGCTCCTCGATGAGGCCGCGGAGCTCGGCAATCTCCTGAGGATTCTCCACCTTGCCCAGTTCGACCGTGCCCATGTTGCACTTGGGGGCGAAGCTGTGGGAGGTGTCGAGGACGTACGCGATACCGCCCGACATACCGGCGGCAAAGTTGTCGCCAGTGAGACCAAGGCAGACGAGCTTGCCGCCAGTCATGTACTCGCAGCAGTTGCTGCCCACACCCTCAACAACGACAACGGCACCCGAGTTACGTACGGCGAAACGCTCGGCCGCGATACCTCGGATAAACGCGGTACCCGAGGTGGCACCGAAGAAGCACACGTTGCCGACGATAATGTTTTCCTCGGCCTTGAAGCTCGAGTTGCGGGGAGGGTAGGCGATGAGGCGACCGCCCGAAAGACCTTTGCCAACGTAGTCGTTGGCGTCGCCCTCGAGCTCGATGGTGATGCCCGAGGCGAGGAAAGCGCCGAGGGACTGACCGGCGGAACCCTTCATGTTGATGCGGATAGTGTCACGGGGAAGACCTGCCTCACCGTAGCGCTTCGACACGTGGTACGAGAGTGTAGTACCAAGGGCGCGGTCGGTGTTGACGACATCGCAGTCGATTTCTACGGGGACACCCTTGGAGAGGGCGGGTTCGGCCTCGTCGATGAACTTGTTGTCGAGACGGACGTAGAGCTTGTGGTCCTGGGCACGGACGCGGTAGGTCGCGACGTCCTTGCGCATGAGGTGCGCAGGCTTGAGGATGGGCGCGAGGTCGAGGTGCTGCGTCTTCGGGGTGCGCAGCCCCTCGTCGACCTTGAGTAGGTCGGCGCGACCGACCATCTCATTGATGGTGCGGATACCGAGTTTGGCCATGATCTTACGGAGCTCCTCGATAATGTAGTAGAAGAAGTTGATGACCTGCTCGGGCTGACCAGCGAACTTGGCGCGGAGCGCGGGGTCCTGTGTGGCGATACCGACAGGGCACGTGTTCTTGTGGCAGGCCTTCATCATGATACAGCCCATTGCGATGAGCGGGGTGGTGGCGAAGCCCCACTCCTCGGCACCAAGAAGAGTGGCGACAGCAATATCGCGACCAGTACGGATCTGGCCATCGGTCTGGACGGTCACACGGCCACGGAGGTCGTTGAGCACGAGCGTTTGGTGAGTCTCGGCAAGACCAAGCTCCCAGGGGAGACCGGCATACTTGATCGAAGTCCACTTGGCAGCACCGGTACCACCATCGTGACCCGAAATCGTAATGTGGTCAGCCTTGGCCTTGGCGACACCGGAGGCGATGACTCCGACGCCGACCTCAGAGACGAGCTTGACGGAGACACGCGCACGCGGGTTGGACGACTTGAGGTCGTAGATGAGCTGCTTCAGGTCCTCGATCGAGTAAATGTCGTGATGGGGAGGCGGCGATACGAGGGTGACACCCGGCGTCGAGTGACGGGTACGACCAATAGAAGCCGAGACCTTGTGCCCAGGAAGCTCACCACCCTCTCCAGGCTTGGCGCCCTGGGCCATCTTGATCTGGAGCTCATCCGAGTCGGCGAGGTAGTTGGAAGTGACACCAAAACGGCCAGATGCGACCTGCTTGATGGACGAGCGGCGCGAGTCCCACACGGGGAGGAGCTCCATGGCGTGTGTGTAGCCGCCGTTCTCGTGGTTGGCGCCGGGGCCGGGGATCGGGAGCGAGCGCTCGGCGTCCTCACCACCCTCACCCGTGTTCGACTTGCCGCCGAGACGGTTCATCGCAACTGCAAGCGTCGTGTGGGCCTCCATCGAGATGGAGCCGTATGACATGGCGCCGGTGACACAGCGGCGGACAATCTCATTCCAGGGCTCGACCTGGTCGAGGGGCACGGGGGTAGCCTTCTCAAAGTCGAAGTCGAGGAGACCACGGAGTGTGCCGCGCTTGATAGCTTCATGAGAGTTCTGCGAGTATTTATCATACGCGCGCTGGTTCTTCTCGCGCACGGCATCCTGGAGCGAGGCAATGGAGACCGGGTCGTTGATGCGCATTTCAGCGCCCTGGCGGTAATGGTACTCGCCCGACTCGGGAAGACCAGGGATGCGCACGGTCGCGCGTGTGGGCCACGCGCGCTCGTGGAACTCGAACGCGTCCATGGCGAGCAGCTCAAAGGTGGCACCCTGCACACGCGAGGCGGTGCCGACAAAACAGACCTCGACGACTTCCTCGTGGAGACCAAGGGCCTCAAAGAGCTGGGCACCCTTGTACGAAGCCAGGGTGGAAACACCCATCTTGGAGAGCACCTTGAGGATACCCTCCTCGTTGGCCTTCTTGTAGTTGCTGATAAGCTCTTCGGCGGACTGATCGTTCTTAGCCAGACCCTCGCGCTCCATCTTGTAGATCATCTCCATGAGCAGCCAGGGGCAAATGGCGTCGGCGCCGTAACCAGCGAGGACGCACATGTGGTGGACCTCGCGGGCCTCGGCAGTCTCGACCATGATGGCGACGTCGGAGCGCTTCTTCTGCGAGACGAGGTGGTGGTGGACGCCACCGGTGGCGAGGATGGCCGAAAGCGCCACGCGGGTAGGGCTAGTGGCACGGTCCGAAAGGATGATAATCTTGAAGCCAGCGTTGACGGCATCGAACGCCTCCTTACGGACACGCTCCAGCGCGTTGCGGTAGCCGGGAAGGCCCTCGCCCTTGTCAAAGGTAATGTCAATGACAATCGAGGTCCAGTCGGGGTACGCCTCCGAAAACTGCTTGATGGCGTTCATCTCCTGGATGGAGAGGATGGGCGACTTGAGGTGGAGACGGTGGGCCTGTTTGGCGTTGATCTCAAGCAGGTTGCCCTCAGGACCAACAAGGGTCTCGAGCGACATGACGTTAGCCTCACGGATGGGGTCGATAGGGGGGTTGGTGACCTGGGCGAACAGCTGGCGGAAGTAGTCGTACACACTGCGAGCGGTAGTCGACATGCACGCAAGGGCGGAATCGTTGCCCATCGAGCCGAGCGCCTCGTGGCCGTCCTGGACCATGGGCAACATGAGCATGGAGAGCTGCTCGAGGGTGAAGCCAAAGGCGAGGAGCCGGGGGTCGTTGGCGAGCGACGTCTGGTCGAGCTCGACGTCAATGTTGTTGTGGCGCTGGACGCGGCGTACGACCTCGGGAAGGCGCATAGCCTGCTGTTCAAGCCACGACGCGAAGGGCTGGCGGTTGGCAGTCTTGAGCTTGAGCTCGCGGTCGTCGACGACGCGGCCCTCCTTGGTGTCAACAAGTAGCATACGACCAGGCTTGAGGCGGCCCTTCTGGACAATACGCTCGGGCTCAATGGTAATCGTACCGACTTCTGAGGCGCAGACCATAATGTCGTCGCGGGTGATGACGAAGCGGCAGGGGCGGAGGCCGTTGCGGTCGAGGTTGGCACCGCAAAAGCGGCCGTCCGAGAAGGTGAACAGGGCGGGACCGTCCCAGGGTTCCATGATGGAGCCGGCCCACTGGTAAAAGGCCTTCTTCTCAGGCTCCATCAGGTCATTGTTCTGCCAAGCCTCGGGGACCATCATCATGACGGCCTCGGGAAGTGTGAGCACGCCGTTGACAACGAGGAGCTCGAGCACGTTGTCAAATGCGGCCGAGTCCGAGCCGCCGGTCTCGACAATAGGGTACAAAAGCTCGAGATCGTTGCCAAACTTGGTCGACTTGAGGTGGCCCTCACGGGCGCGCATCCAGTTCTTGTTTCCCATGACGGTCTGGAGATTAGTGCTGTTTGGGATTTTGGGTGCCACGTACGTTGATTTCACCATTGTGGGCGCAGCTCCTCATGGGCTGGGCCCGGTCCCACGAGGGGAACGTGTTGGTGGAGAAACGCGAGTGGACGAGCGCAAAGTGGGAGCTGTAGAGGGCGTGATTGAGGTCGTGGAAGTAGTTGTAGACCTGGACGGGCGAGAGCTGGCCCTTGTAGATGATGGTCGACGGGGTAAGCGAACAGATGTAGAATCCGTTCTTGAGGCCACTGGGAAATGTCAGCACGCGTGGTAGCAGTATAGACTGACATCTTGTGGGTCGCCTGCTTGCGGAGGACGTAGAGTTGGCGCTGGAAAATACCCAGGTCAAAGGCGGCCTGCTCCGCCGAGCGCTGGCCGGAGCCATAAACCGACTCCATGACGACGAACGGCTGCATGATGCGCGGCTCCTTGCGGAGGGACGCGGGGCCGAGAATCGAGTTGTCCGTGGGGACGAGACGCCAGCCGAGCGTGCGCAGGCCGAGGTTCTTGGCGATGGCCTCAAACGTCTCCTGCTGGGCCGCATAGTTGGCCTTTGAGAGGAAGACGTTGCCGACGGCGTACTGGCCCTCGGCGGGGAGCTCCGCGGAGAACGAGTGGGGGCACTCACGCACGAAGAAGTCGTGCGGGATGCCCGTCATGACACCAGCACCGTCGCCATCGCGCGCATCTGCGCCGGCTACATCCGTCAGCGATTGCTGCGGGCGCACAGACCGCCTCCATCGAATTGCATGGGATGGGGCGGCGGACGCCTATCTCGCCGCGCGACTACCCGGGAACATCCCCCCATCCCCCCCCCCCCCCCCCCCCCCCGGATCAGCGCCCACACTCCTTCACCCTCCACACACTCCCTCATCCCCCTATAGCATGGCGTCAAAGGTCGCCCAGAAGAGGGTACGTACACCGCTCCGCGGCGCACGAGCGGGTGGCAACGCTCGCCAGCGGCCGTCTTTCCTCCACTCTTAGATGGCGTTGTTGACACCACAGCTCCAGAAGGTGAGAATAACGTCTGGCGCTGCACGCTGCCTGCTGCGCTAGTGCCGGCACCGCCGTCGCGCTGCGCCGTGCAGCACGCGGTATGCGTTCATAGGCCGACGCGCGCATGCAATTACGCCGGCTGCGTCGCGCACACCGCGCGCGTCCCACCACCGGCACTGCAACGCCCCCTGGTGGATCACTCACCCGCGCAGGAGTACCTCGCCATGCAGAAGAGCCCGCCCCCGTTCATCTGGGCCGTCCCCGAGGAGAAGAACATCCTGGACTGTGAGTTATGCGTGCGCGGGCGCGCGCATTGTACCAGAGAAGAACAACAACTGACATGCGCAGGGCATTTCATCATTGTGAGTTGTGCCGGGTGGTGCTGAACGAGGCGAAGCGCGACGGCGGGCGACATTTCTCGCGAACCTCCTCGCCTTGTCTCTCGGCACACGCACCCAGTCCTTCCCCTCTTCTTCGCTCACGCACAGCGCGGTCCGCCTGACTCGCCGTACGCAGGCGGCGAGTTCCATGGCCTCATCTGGTTCCCGAGCGACTACCGTGAGTTGTGCCGCGCCGCGGTGCCGTGCGCTCGCACTCGTGCACACTGACCGCTCCGCAGCCTTCAAGCCGCCTGATGTCAAGATGTTCACGCCCTCGGGGCGTTTCGAACCAGGCGTCAAGATTTGCATGAGCATGACTTCATAGTACGTCGCCGCGGAGCGGAGTTGCGAGCTCAAAAGCTCCGGTCATGGGGACGCGCTGACACTCGCTTACAGTCACCCCAACACGTATGTCTGATGTTGATGGCCGACGCCGTCGCGTTTTCCTTGCCCGTCCCCTCTGCTGACACATTGCGTAGCTGGAATGCCGCATGGTACGTGCTCAGATCTCCGCCGCCCAACCACACGACACATAGGCTGACAATCCTCAGGTCTGTTGCGACCATCCTCACCGGCCTCCTCAGTTTTATGCTCAGCGATGAGTGAGTGCGAGGTGCGAGAGTCCCCGTTGACCTCAGAATCACCGCTGGCGCGGTTAAGACAACGGAGGAGCAGAAGCGCCAGCTGGCGGCGAAGTCGCACGAGTTTAACCTGAAGAACAAGAAGTTCAGGGTGAGCCACGCGTACCAGCGTCCCTCTTCACAGCCCCCCCTAATGTACAGGACATTTTCCCCACTTACGCGACGCCCGAGATGACCGACCTGCCGGACATGGGCGCCCGGCCCTTGGTATGTTGACGGCATGCACACCCGCGTCGCTGCTGACTCTCGTTCTTCCTTGAGGCTCCAGAAGTGAAGCGCCTGTCCCGCGAGTCGTCCGTCACCGCGCCGACGCCGCTGTCGTCTGCCCAAACCACGCCGCAGAGCACGCCCGCTCCGACACGCAACTCGACTCCCGCACCACCACCTCCGACATTCTCATCCGCATCCCATAACCTCACGGTCGCAGCAGCAACGCCAAACGCAAACACAGACAAATCCCCGCCCACACCTGCAGTGGCAGTGACAGCGGCCGCACACGCGCAACTGCAGCGACAACATGGCGGCGGCTGGCTGCCCTCGTGGCGTTGGCTCGTCGCCATTGTCGTCCTTGCTGTGCTCGGCCGTCTCTCCACTGAGCGTGACTGAACACCCACCGATAATGACACCCTTTGGTAATGTACAGCCGTCACCTGTCACCTCTCCTCCTTTCCGCCTTCCCTCATCTGTCTAGCGTTCTGTACTGTTGTCTGTGGCACTCCCTCTGCATTGATTTAATGGATTCCCGTTAATGTGCACGCTGGGCGCCGCACTGTTGGCTCCTTCACATCCACACGTCTCTTGATCTGCAACTCTTTCGTGCTCGACCCAGCTGCACAGGATCCACAGAGCACCATCTGGCAAGCACCCAACAGGTCCCGAGCGTTCATGCGCCTATGGCTGTCCCCGAAGCTCACACCCGACCACGCGATGATTGCAGATTATGACCAGGGCAGTCGCGCAATGGCCTCGCCTTGGCCATCTTAAGTCGACTTCAAGAACAAGGCACTTCTCAGCTCCCCCAATACTTTGAGTCTGCACCTCTGGCCATTCGCACGCCACGGGTACATCTTCCCCCCTGCGGGACCCGTGATATATAATGCGTGCATGAGGCGTGTTGCGTGATCTCTATCCTAATGGCGCGCGCAGCGGCGCGCATGCTGTTTTGCTCAATGTCAGCGTCTACCTGCTGCCGACGCCGACAGCGTAACGGCCGCGCTGGCGCTGCAGTGTGGGAGTCGAGCGCATGCCCGCGCCCTTGTTCTCGCGGCTGCCCGAGGTGCCCTTGCCCGAGCCGAGGCCGGGGGGACCGAACTGCATGTTAGCGGGGAACAGGTACCAATACCAGCTGGCAAGCTCATGGGCGGAGGACGCGGCGGCGCTGGGTAGAAGCTCGCTGGCCATCACCCTCTTCGCCTCCGTTCCTCCTCCGCTAGCGGCCGGGACTCACACCACCGTGCAAAATCTGGATAGCGGCGTTGATGACCGTCACCTCGTTGCGCGAGCCCTCGATCGTGGCGCTTGCGTCGCGGATGCCGCATGCCTGGAAGAGACGGTGGAGAATGTGCGGGACCTGGAGACCAAAGCCGGGAGGACGCGCGCGGATCGTCACGATCGAAGCACCGTACTTGCTCGTCAAGTCGGCGCCCTGGCCCCAGACGGTGCGGTTCTCGAAGCGGTCGACGTAGTCCATGGAGAGCATGGCTGTAGATGTTAAATGGAGTTACACCACGGGCGCTGGATGTCTGCTAATGTGGAGGGGTGATGGAGAGCGTTATGACCAGGGAGAGGCAAGTCGCCCAGTCAAAACGCTGTCGTGTGCCAACCACCAAACGACCCGTTTCGCGTTCTCAGACGCAGGGCAGTAGCTCAACCTGAAGTTCTTGTCTCTTCGTCCCTTGCGAGCTCCACCAGCAGCGGCTCGCCTTGATCCTCGGCCTTGTCTCCCGTAGCAGCTGGTTCTACACTCCCCTCCATCCATCCTCCACAATGTGTCCCGTGGCCACAGCACTCACCCTTGTTGCGCGCCTTGTCTGCGGCAGTCATCGGGTTGTCGCCGCGCCCACGGCCAAAGCCGACAAGGCCGCGCTCGGGCGAGCCGACAATCGTGAACGCGAGCCACGAGGGGCTGGGCTGGTTAGCTGTTGACAGAGTACGGAACGGGGTATGGGCATTGGTGTATGGTTCGGGGGAGCTCACCCCGGCGGAGAGGGTGAGGCCTAAGAAGGAGAGGGCGCGGTGCTGTGTTGACAACAAGTGGACCCTCTACGGGTACGAGTGCCGACGCGGCGCCCAGCCCAAGGGTGGCAGCGTCCTCGACTGTCGGAAGACGAGCTGCACTCGCCGCTTCCAACCTGATCTGCTCGCCCCAGTTCCAACCATCTACCCAAAGGCCGCGGCGTTGCGCCACGCCGGGCACACTTCTCCCGAAGCCCGACTCACATCTTTCCCATCTTGGTCATGTTGACCACGCGCTTGGTCACAACGTTATACCGGGCCAGGTTCATGAGCTCACGGCGCGGGAGCCCGAGCACAGCGGCGAGTGTCGGCGTCATGTCGACGGTCGACACTGCGCTCTCGGGGAGGTCCTCGTCGCTCCAGGGCCGCTCAAACAGGCGGTGAGGGTAGTTGATATGCTCGGCAAGCGGCGCATCGGGGCCAAACCGCAGCGCCAGGCCGGGCGTGCGCGGGATCTGGTGGCGGTACACGATAGGCGTGTGCAGGTCCGCCTTGGTCAGGTCGCGGACGCGCGGGGCGAGCAGCGGGTCCCGGCCCGTGGCGGTCAGCGGCGGCGCGTCGGCGGGGCGGTCGGCAATGGAGATGGGCTCCGAGTCGGTGTCAGCGCGCGCGGCAGCGGATCCAGAGAGCGCGCGAGCGGCCGGGACGGAGGTGGGGACGCGCACGCGCGCGGCGCGCGCGAGTGGCCGGGCAAGCGACATGGTGGGGGTGTGGTGTGAGGGGTGGTGTCGCGAGTTGCCGATGTAGGATGTCGGAAATCTCGAAATCTCGACGACGATGCAAAGAGGGACCCGAAGTGCCACCCTCGCTATCGCCGGATATTTCCGACCCGCCAGGTGAGTGTGGCACCGCACGATGTGCAGCAAGGACTTTTGAGTACATCAACGAGTACAACAAGCACTTGGTATCGCTACGAGTGTATCATATGGCTCATCCGTGTCGTTGCCCGTCGTCCCGTTCGTGTCTGTCGTCTCGGTCATGTCCGTTGTCTTGGTCGTGTCTGTCGCCGCGGTCGTGTCCGCCACCAGGGCACTTGTCGCCGCCGCCCTCTCGCTCCCTCTCCCCGCGGCCCCCAACGACATAGCCGCGCCACTGCCCACGCATCTCCCACATGCGCTGCAACGCCTCCCTCTCCAGAACGCCCCACTCAGCTTCCGCGGCGATGCCCATCGGTGCATATGGGCCCCCGACTGTCGCAGGGGGCAGGAGGCGGCCGGTGCGGCGGGACTTGAAGGTAGCCGCCGCCGGCGCCGCCCGCGGGCTCTTGGCGGCTGTGTCGAGGACGTATGCGCCTGAGGAGAGCGAGTAGCGGAGGCGCACCTTGATCTCGGTGCCAGAGCTTCCGTTTCTGGGCTCGTGTCGTTTCCTCCTGTCGTGCTCGCCTGCTGCGGGCTCGCCCCTGTACCTCCCACGTACCACAAAGGTTAGCACCACGTCTGGCGGCGCGGAGCATGTGATGACGAGGTCGCCGTGGGCCGTATACATCTTGATCTGGCACTGTTAGGTTCCAGCTCAGCGCTGTGGTCAATCAAACATACCCGTGGCTGAACGCGTTTGAACGAGTGCACGGCGGCGGCCACGCGGTCCCATAACGCGCACTCCTCGCTGTTGAGATGCGCGGCAGAGAGTGTGAGCGCGCGGGGTAGGGATGACCCGTGGGACCTGAGGGACCCATCATCGCGGTGTTCCGTGCTGGCAAATGTGAGGGCCATGTTATCGCCGGCGCGGTTGATCCGCGCAATGGCGCGCCCGAGCACGAGGGTGAGCGCTATGTCGTCCGTTGGGTCATGTACCGTTATCGTCTCACCGGACTTGAGGTGGGTAGGCTGGCACGGCGGAAGAGGGTGCGCAAGGATAGGTGGCCGGGATGTGGCACAAGATACTGGGGACAAGGTTGCGGGGCGTGGTTCCAGGGCTGAGGGCACGGGATCTCGTGGGTATGCGTGGGAGGACGACGTGTGATGTGTGGGATATAGTGTTGGAGATGATCGTGGTGGAAGATCCTGTCGGGGCGGCAGGTGCAGAGGTAGCACTTGATGTATCCGTTTGGACAAGGGCGCGGGACGCAGCAGAGGGGACCGCACTCGTCTTGGCGGGGAGACTTGCACTGGCCCAGGTGAAGAGCGCTGCGGCCCCACAACCGTCTGGACAGTCGGCGGTTGCGGCGGCAACTCCGCCTCCTGTTCTGCACGCTCACGTTCTTCACCCTTCTTGAGCCACGGAGGATTTGGTGCCTCCTTGAGAGGGTTGAGCGGGCTCGACGGGGGGGTTGGCAGGCCCGAGGCGGATGTCAACGTCACCTGGTTCACGGAGACAGACATCGAGACGGGCTCCTTCCAGCGAATATTGCGCGGCGTGTCGGGCGGAGCGACGCTAGGGCCATTGCCCTTGCACCTTTGTGCCGACCTCTGCGGCGGCGATGGATGTCGGGGGCGGGCGCTTGTTTTGGCCGACTTGCCGGTGATTTCTCGTCCTATACGTGTCTCCTTGGTTTGCAGCGACCCCGCGGTGCGCCGGTGGCCGATGCGACGCTTCGAGTTGGCCCGTTCCCGGTCCGTAGTATGCTCTCGATCCTGATCACTCTGATGCTCCAGGTGCCGCGCTCTCTCTCGTTTGTGCTCCTTTTCTCCTTTGCGCTCCCTCCTTCGTTCGCGCTCCATCTCCTCTTTTCGCTCCCTCTCCGTTTCCTTCATACTTTCCTCCTCCCTTCGTCGCTCACGCTCTGCCAGTCCCTCGACCTCGGTACGCAGCCTGGCCCGGGCATCGCGCCACCCCGCTTCGAGTTCGCGCAGTTTGGGTGGCGTCACCTCAAATGCCGTGCGCAGGTGCCGGATCGTAGATGTCGTCGAGGGAACGGGAGCCGCGGGGGTGCGCGACAAAGTGGGCCTGGACGTTCCCGAGGGTCCAGAGGGGCCCCGGATAGCGCCGCTCGGGGTTGGTTCGGTGTACGGTCGCGGAGGTCCGGAGGAGCTTGACAGGAGAGAGGGGCGGGAGGCGAGCAATTCTTGCGGCCAAAGGAAGCATGCATCCCCAACGCCTGCTTCGGTGCGGGTCCCAATCTGCCGTGGCTCTGGTCTACGACCGCCGCTGGGCCCGGGCTCAGAATACGGCTTGGATGTGTACCGCGACGTCGCCGCTGTCCGCTCGCTTTCGGCCCCAGAGGACGCGCCTGCGACTGCGCGAAGAGGTCTAGAACCGCCCAATTCATCCCACAATCTCTCGCGCAGCACGGAACTGGGCGTCCCGGCGGCGACAGGCGATGGTGACGGTGGGGAGGCGGTTGTTGCCGAAGGCCTAGAGGGACCGATGGGCGAGCGCGGTGGCCGCCGGCGGATGCGCTGCGGCTCGGCCTCCATTCCCCGCGCGTGTGGTCAATCCAGACTGAATGGCGGCAGGTGTTGTCGGGTTGACGACGGCTACGGTTATGGCTGAGTGCGATTGGCAGATGGACGACCGTGGGCTGTCTGTTGTTGTTGTGTCTCTGGAAATCAGTCGCGGGAGCGCAATGGAAAACAGACCTCCACCTTGGCCACGTGTCACGGACATTGGTTGCACTCCGCCTTGCCCCAATGTGCCACATGCCGCCTCCTTGCGGTTGTTCAAAACTCCGCAAACGCCGCCGCACGAAAGCTTCTGGCGGGTGCCACACTGTGCGTTCTCGCTCTCCGCCCTGGCTGCTGGCGGCCGGCTGGGCGCGAGGCGTGCCGTGGTCGTTGACATTATTGCGCGTGCTCCGTCTCTTTTTTTCCTTCCACAAACCCCCATCGGTGAGTGCTCGCGGACCCCTCTGCTCGTGCACGAATATATCAACTCACTCGCCAGGCTCTAGCGTATTCCTGCTGTACCGGCTTAAATTGGTTTACGTCGCCTATCAAAAGTGCGTATCGCGACCGGAGCGAGCGAGGGGGCCACCGAGACGAGCGGCGGCCGAGGAGGAGGGCACCTTGGGCGATGGCGACGGCGAGTGACGGTGGGGAACGGGTGCCGGAGGGCTGGACTCGGGCGGGACGGTCGGCTCTACGGACGTGGGATCGCGCGCAATGTCTTGCAGCAACGGCGGCACCGCTTGTGAGGGTGCTGCGTTTTGCGAAATTTGCGCGAGGTCACAGTCCCACCCACGATGTTGTCGACAGGTAGACGACCTGCCGCCCCACCACCCGCAGACAGTCCTGCCGCGCACCCTGCCGCCTCTCGCCTGCTCCTCCCACTGCCGCCTCTCGTTTCTTGTACCTCTCTCGCATGCTCCGAACTTTCACCGCCAAGAATTCTCAACTGACCGCCGCAGATGAAGCACATCGCCGCTTACCTCCTCCTCCAGCAGGGTGGCAACGCCTCCCCCTCGGCCGCCGACGTCAAGGCCCTCCTTGAGGTCGTTGGCATCGAGGCCGACGCCTCCCAGCTCGACAAGCTCATCTCCGAGCTTGAGGGCAAGGACGTCAACGAGGTGCGTACGCGCCGCAAAGCGCCAAAGGCAGCAGCCAACACAAGGAAGAGACTAGTTATTGACTCCCTCGCAGCTCATCACCGAGGGCGCCTCCAAGCTCGCTTCGGTCCCCGCTGGTGGTGCCGCCCCCGCCGCCGGTGCCTCTGCCGGTGCCGCCGCCGGCGCCGCCGCCGAGGCCGCCCCCGAGAAGGCCAAGGAGGAGGAGAAGGAGGAGTCGGACGACGACATGGGCTTCGGTCTCTTCGACTAAGCGCGCACCGCTTCCGCTACTGCGCCTCCCCCTCCCCCGGCTCGGACGACACGCGCTACCTCCGCGACGCCGTATGCGCGCGGATAGATGCATCGGATGAGACTTCTAGCTGTGGAGTGTTGCAGGAGCGCCTTTTATTGTTGGCTGTTACTGTTTTTGTCGCTGTCTTTGGGGCTGGCTGTGATATTTTGCCTGCGCAGTGGCCAAGAGGTGGTGGTCGTGATTGCAGGGAAGGTGAAGAGTGGTTAGTGTTGCGCCATGGTGGCGTCGGTGGTGTTCAGTGTACTATGTCTCTGGCCAGATGTTCTGTGCCAATGTCGTTCAGCGTCGTCTCTTCTATGGGTAGGTTGACGATATCGATCGAGTGGCCGTTAGTGGTTCCGCGAACGAGTAGGTCGGGGCAAGTTTTGCGCGCATGCACCCATCCTCCATTCGTGCCCAGTAACCGCGACACCAGACCTTGACATCGAACCCCAGAATGTATCAACCAAGACTAGCAACGTTCGAAAGTGTATATGAATCACGCGCGCGCGACGTAAGCGAGGCAGCACGCATGTTGGGCGAAATAAATGGACTGTCAACGTGTTTCTTAGTTTTTCTATTTCTTCTGTACTTTGGAAGGTGGGTTTCGCATCTTTTCTTGGACTGGAATTGAAACAGACACGGAGCTAGAAGCGGAATGGGCGTCGGTGGGATCAGTGTTCTTGTCCTGAGGGTACTGGACGTATGCAGGGATGGAGTGACGAAACAGAGACAAGATGGGTGGTGGTGTGGACTGTGGGGAATGGGCAGCGCGGCTTGGAAGGGGAATGACACAATCGCGATGGCGAGGCGAGGCTAGGCGAGGCGGAGGAGGTCCTTGAACGAGACAAGAGTACAGAGAGCGCTCCTACTTTGACTACAGCGTTAGTGACAAGTGTAAGCCGAGGCGGAGCGGAAGCTGCCTTCCGCTCCGCAGCGCCGGGTCGTCAGGCGTTGCATTACTGGCGACTTGAAGAAGCAGTGCGCAGACGCGAAGACGACTCGCTCAACTTACAGGGAGCGGGCGCCTGAAGAGCACTAGATAGTCAGCAGTCGTCTCGTCAGCACAGCGTCAACGACTTACAAATGTGGGGCTCGGGGGCTGGGCGCGTCAGTAACAAGTACACGTGCGGATCGTGAAACTGAAAGCAACTGCGCCAGCAATACGCCATCGCGCTTGTAAACCGCCGCCGTATTGCGCCTTGTACTCATGCGCTTTGCAACACTCACCGTGTACCTCAAAGTGCTGCCAGCCGAGAGACTGCGTGATGCCGATACCGCGCCACTCCTGCTCCTCGAGGATTCGCAAGAGCCCCGAGTCGTCCTGGGCAAAGTAGCTGCGTTATCAGCGAGGTGCTTACGACCCAAGACATGTGCCGAGCACATTGCCCGATAACGGCCCGGCCGTCCAAGGGCGTCCTCGAAGAGCGCGGAGCGAGCGCTGGCACACTTGGACGCCATGTCACACGCCACCCACGCCATTCGGCGCCGCACATACCTCTTGGGAAGCACTTTGAGCATGTTCTTTGGCAGAATCACATGGCGGTACTCGAAGTTGTCGTCCGAGTCTGCCAGTTAGCTGGTGCTTGTATCCAATTCTGCTAATCCCACAGCCCCGCAGATTCCACGGTCTCAACGAATCCTTGCTGGCTGCAAATCGCATCCCATATCGCAGCATCTGCCTGGCCCGCTGAGGGACAAGCGCACAGGCCCGGGAGGCCCAGGCCCGAGCCACGCGATGGTGCAGGAGGCAATCAGTATGCTGCGTCTGCCGCGCGGTCGCGCGGGCCGCGGAGCGACTGAAAGGGAGGGGACGGGGACAATGCGCCAGTGAGGGTGGGGTGGGAGCTGGCTGGAGGGCAGTAGCGGGTACGAGCGCAGTGTTGGGAGGACAGGACCTTGCGCGTTGGCGAGGGGACATGCCCGCGTGTCGTGTGCTTGCCACCCGTACGCTCGGCGCGCGCGGCACAGCGATACGCACCCAGCACGCAGAGTGCATGGTTCGAGTGTCCGCCAAGCCCACCGCGCGCTCATGCACAACGCGCATCACCCAACCGCCGAAAAATCTGCTCCTAATCTGCTCTTTCCTCCGTCACGCTTTGGTGTCCGCTTCGGGGGGCGACACTGGACAGTGCGCCAGGCATAAGAGCGCGTGCGCCCGTTGATCCTGTACGCCCGCGTGCTCCAGCGCCGGGACTTGATGACGCTGGTCGGGAGCGTGCCGCATGTGCTGGTCCAGATACGCGCCTAGGGTGCGCCAGCTGGAGGTGAGCGGCGAGGGGCGAGGCGACCGGAAGGATGCTCAAGTGCCGACGACAGCAGGGCTGTGACGCGAAGCGTACCCTTGCTCCCGTCGGACCGCTGCCATTCCCCTCCGGTCTGCGCTCGCCCACGCCCGCCCGCGCCCGCCCGCGCCCGCCCGCGCCCGCCCGCGCCCGCCCGCACCCGCTTGCTCTCTCGCTCCAGCTCTCGCCTTTCATCCCCAGAGCTCCTGTTCGCCGTCCCGCGACGAGAAGAATGACAGCCGCGCTCGCGTTACTTACATCGCTCGGAGTAGACGATCCTGTGCTGTCAGCCGTTCGGCGCTCCGGGTTCTAGCTGACGCGCTCCGCATTCCGCGACATACCGGTCTGCGAGCTCCTCGAGTGTTGTCTGGGCTTTCGGTGCCATTGCGGAGGTGGGGGTTGTGGAATGAAGGGCGCGCGTGGGCTGGGGGGGCGGGAAGGGAGACGCGTTGCGCTGGGGGGGTGGATGTGCGGGTGCGCGTTACAGTCGACGGTGATGGGTACGCGCGTTACAGTCGACGGTGATGGGTACGCGCGTGTGTCGCGTTTGGAGTCGGTGCTGGGCTCGTGATAGCTCAAGTCGCCGAGGGGGCAATGGTGGCGGGGGGAGAGAATGGGCAAACGCAAAAGCGGACGACAAGAGACAGGTGGTGGCGATGGACGCGTTTCGGGTCGTCAGAGCGGGGGCAGTGCCTGGCACCAGTACTAACAGGGGGCGAAAATAAAAATTGCAATCACATTGGCCGCGGTTGCGGTTGTAGTGGCCGCCGTCGTCGTATCTCTGATGCATGCATGCCACAAGCGACTCGCGCTACGGGACTATGGTATGGAATGTCATGGAATGGAGGTGGATGTGCTGTGAGCGGCTGGTACAAGCTGGGGGGAATAAATGGGATGGAATAAGAGGAAATGCTGGTGGGGGTGGTGGTGGTGGTTCGCGTCGCGCAGAGTGAACAATGTCGGAAGAGTACAGGATTCTACAACTGAAAACTTAATTAACGACTTCGTGGTCCGAGACCCAAATCGAAACAATGCAATGTGAAGCGGGGTGGGCGGCTACGCGGTCGCGGCGGTAGACTGCTTGGCACAGTTGGCGGCAAAGCTCCAGACCATAATGTCGCCGTCGTCGGACCCCGAGACGATCATGTCGTCCGAGAGCTGCAGCGAAGTCACGGCGCCGCAGTGGCCGACAAGCGTCTGCACGCACTTGCCGGACGCGCGGTCCCACACCTTGATGGTGCGGTCGTAGCTGCCCGACGCAAGGCGCAGCGCGTCCATGTCTGCGGCCCACACGCCCTCAATGTGGCCAAACAATGTGTTTTTTTCACGCCCGCTCTCGACGTCCCACAGCTTGATCGTGCCGTCGAGCGAGCCGGTCGCGAGGACCGCGCATTTTTCGTCGCGGTGGGGGGAACGCTCCTTGCGCGCGCGCGCGCGGTCGCCGCCATCCTCCTCAGCGTGGACGTAGACGCGGGGGACGACGTCGTGCCCGCGCTGCGTGTTATGGTGCACGGGGTCGAATCCCGCAGGTGCGAGGTCGGTGGCCGGGGCGCCGAGCACGTGGTGCGACGTCGTGAGCATCGAAGCCGGGACGAGAGTGACGGTGGGCGAAGTCGAGCGTGCGTCACGCTCAGCCTGCGTGTCCTCGTCGGGCTTGTCGACCATCAGCAGGCGCAGGCTCTGGATCTGGCCATGGTGGCCGGTAAAGGTGCGGAGGCACTCTTGCGTCGTGAGGTCCCAGAGCTTGATGGTGAGGTCGTCGGATGCAGAGAAGAGCATCTGGCCGACGTCAATCTCGTCGCCGGGTTCCGCTTCCAGACCGGGCGAGCCGTGCGTGCGCGCGCGACCGCCAACGAAACGCGGGGGCGCCATTGGGTCTATGTCGCCCGGCGACGATTTGCCATCCCACAGAACGACCTGGTTGACCCAGTCGTCGTGCCCGCGGAGGAAGAAGCGCGCGCCGTTGCGGAAATTGCGCACGCATACTGTCGTGTCCGCGCTGCCAGTGGCGAGGAGGTATCCGTTGTAGTTGAGTCCGACGACGCCGTCCGTGTGGCCCTCAAACACGCGCATGCACTCGCCCTTGCGCCAGTTCCACATGCGCACGGTGCCGTCCATCGAGCCCGTGAAGAGGAGCATCTGGTTGAACTGAAGGGCGCGCACGGCGCGGGTGTGCCCGCGCAGCATCTGCACTTGCTCACCCGTGTCGAGGTTCCACACGCGCACGGTGCGGTCGTAAGATCCGGTGATGAGGACGGGGTAGTCGGGTGCGGTGAGCGCCGTGTGGTACTGAAGGCACAGGACGCCGTCAGTGTGGCCCTTGAGCACCTTGGTCTGCATCCGGCCCTTGCGCCAATTGCGCTCGACGACGAGGCGCTCGCAGTAGACGGATTTCCAAGGACGGGTGAGGCGGACTTCGCGGGTGAGTGAGCCGTTCTTTTGCTTTGGGTCGTGTTCAATCTCCGAGTCGCTGCCGGCGGCGTCCCCGTCGAGTCGCGTCTTCTTCTCCTGTGGCCAGGTGACGGGCGAGCTCGGCGCCGCACGCTTGAGCGAGATGGGCGCGGGCGCCGCCGGCTGGCACGTGACGGCTGTCTGTACGTGGTCGCTGCTGGGAGGCATTGCGGCGAGCGCTTCGGAGCGGGTCATGAGCTGCTGAATGCCGTCGTGGTGGTGATCGTGGTGGCCGATGCCCATGGCTGCGGCGGGGCTGCGGTCTTTGAGCTCAATCTTGAGGCGACGACGCTCGAGCAGCGGCAGGCCCCACCCGCACTTTTCACACTTGCGGTCAATATGCTGGCCGCACATACGGCGCCAGAGCAGGTCGTCGTCGGCGAGCGACTTCCATGTCCGGGACACCTGGGCGGCGCGGCCGAGCGAGATGGCGTCGAGGTAGCCGAGAATGCGGAGCGAGACCTCGCGCGGCAGGAGGGTGAAGGGGTCGATGCGGATGATGCGGTTGAGTGAGTCGCTGAGGTGCGACAGCTGCGAGCTGGGGGTGTCAGTGGCGGCAACCCGGGGGGGGGGGGGCGGCTAGTGGCAGCAGCGCCAGGCCTGCGTAGACACTACTCACAAGCAGCACATGGTGAGGATGCCCTCGAGGATGATTTTGCGTTTGTTGTGCGGGGCCGCCGAGAACGTCGACCAGAGATTCGTAATTGCCGCACGCTCGGGAACCGGCAGCGAGTCAAGCGACTGGGGGGTGAGCGGGGTTGTCTTGGAGGGTGGTGACGCCGACTCACAGTCTGCAGTTTCTGGTTGACGTTCTGGTTGGCCATCTGCATGTGCCGGACACACAGCCTGCGGCCGTCCTTGGCGGCGCTGGACGGTGGCGAGACGGTGTCGGGCATGGCGAGGGGGAGGGGGAGGGGGATGCTGTCGTTGTGGTGGTGCTCGTCGCGGTCACGCACCGGCGGCTGGGGATGCGCCTGGTGGGGGTCGCGCTCGTGGAGCTCGACGACGGCGGGGGGGTTGGAATGGTTGGACATTTTGGAGCGTACGAGGTCGCACGGCGTTGAACCGGAGGCGGGATATGCCAAGCTTTTTTTACAGTGCTGCCGCGCAGAGCACGGGGGGGGGGGGGGGGGGAGCAGTGGCGACGAGGAGAACACACGGGGGCCGGCGGGGTATCGGTGAGCCAGGAGCGTGCGGGATGCACCCCGAGCAATGAGCGAGGGG
>JALJEG010000070.1:0-84717 GCA_023653615.1 Apiotrichum siamense
GGGAGGGGGAGGGGGAGGGGGAGGGGGAGGGGGGGGTGGAGCGCGAGTGCATGCGCGCTGCGTGCACTGCTCGCGCAAGAGCAATGTATCCACCGTAGAGCAACAGATGCAGCTTGTGGCCGACTCGGCATTTACTCTCGACTCGACAAGTGCCTCGGACATGTCGCCGAGGTTATATATAAACGTCCACGACCGACGCGACTCGCCTCCATCCATATCGCTATAACATATATACCTATAACCACAGCGGGCGCGAGCACACGAGCAGCACGAGCACACGAGCACACGAGCAACACGACCCGCACGACCCGCACGACCCGCACGGCCCGCACATCAGACTCCAGACATGACAGTGCGAGCAGGATCACCATCGCCGGCATCGCCAGCATCGCCGGCAGCGCCAGCATCCCCCTTCTCCCCCCCCACCCTCCTCTGGGCCGGCGACGAGCCCCAGCTCGTCCCCGCGGGCCGCGCCGACATTGTCATCACGCCGTACCGCGGCGACGCGGCCGACACGGCGGGCGTGCTGGCGCTGTGCAACGCGCCCGAGGTCGGCAAGTGGGCGCACCGTCGCGCCTACCCCTTCCGCGAGGAGCACGCGCGCTCGCGCTTCGAGGCCGAGGTGCCGGTGCAGGCCGCCGCCGTCGCGCGTCTGCGGGACGGCGCGCCGCCCGAGACGAGCCCGTGGAGCGTCATCCGCGACCGCGCGTCGGGGAGATATATCGGCGACCTGTCCGTGAGGCCAGACCGGTACGGCTTTGGCGGGTGGGAGATAGCGTACTCGCTGCATCCCGACTGGCACCGGCGCGGCGTGGCGACGGCCGCGCTCGGCGCGGTGCTGGCGTGGGCGCGGGCGGCGATGGGGGTCGAGGACGTCGTTGCGGTGAGTCGCGCGCCGCGCCGCAGGGAACGCGCTGACAGGCAGTCGGCGCAGACGACCAACCGGGCGTCGTCGGCGCTGCTCGCCCGTCTGGGCTTCAAGGTTGTTGCCGTGCAGATGGTGCCGTGGCCTGCGGACAAGGGCGGTGGCGATCGCGAGGCGGCGACGTGGCGGCTCGAGTGGCCTGCGGACAAGGGCCGCGGCGAGCGCGGCGAGCGCGACGGGGCGACGAGGCCGCTGGAGTAACTGCATCGTCGTGCGCTGCACTTGACGCCATCCCCCGGAGGGTACTGCAACACGACGCTCACATCT
The DNA here is from genome assembly GCA_023653615.1 of Apiotrichum siamense. Lineage (NCBI taxonomy): Eukaryota > Fungi > Basidiomycota > Tremellomycetes > Trichosporonales > Trichosporonaceae > Apiotrichum > Apiotrichum siamense. The sequence goes on from JALJEG010000070.1 coordinate 1,193, forward strand.
CGCCTGCGAGCGAGGGTACGGTAATACAAGTTCTAGACGATGCTACTAAACAGTCACCTCGCGCGCACTCCGGCCAAGCCCCTTCGGCGGCTCATCATGGAACAGTTCGCTCCGCCGAGCCATCGAGTTGGCCCACGCGGTGTTCACTCCATCGCCCGCGACTCACCCGGGGACCGTCTGCTTGGGGCTGACGGCCGAGTCGCGTAGCAAGGCTTACTGTTGGATTCCAGTGGGCGCTCTATTCCAAGCTCCCTCATGGTCGCCCATGACACCTCCTTGCCTGGAGCCTGTGGCCAGCTCCCTCTTGCCGGAGCGCGTTGCCGAGCGATTTGCCTGCCTCGTTTCACTGCCCGGCATCTGGCTGTAGAACCAAAATGCCCGATCCACAGGCGGTCGGTCGCAGGACAGGATCAGGAAGCCTTGGCAGCGTTGTCGTAGCCGACAGAGGTCTTGTCGGCCTATCTGGCCACAGCTCTCGTGTGGCAGCGACAGCGGCTCCGGGAACCAATGTGCAAGGCGGCAAGATTGCAAGCTGCAAGTTGCGAGGCTGCAGGTTGCGAGTGTCAAGGCTGCGAGTTGCAAGGCTGCGAGTTGCAAGGCTGCAAGTTGCAAGGCTGCAACTCCGAGGCGGTAAGTTGCCAGGCTGTAAGGTTGCGAGCTGTAAGGCGGCCGCTGCAGGCTGCCACGCTGCCTCTGCAGGCTACCAGGCGGCCGCTGCAGCTGCCGCTGCAAGGCTGCAAGGCTAAACGACTCGCCTGCAGCAAGGATGCTGTGCGGAGAGCCGTTCAGCCTGGTCTACTCCGTATCATGGGGATCCACCCGCCGACGACGTCGCCGTCAGGCAGTAAGCACAGTTCCGCACAGCGGCTCGGGCGACGCGCGGAGAGCACAATGCTCCTGCCGGCACTCGCCGGGCAAGCAAGGAAGAGTCCACGAGAGCAAAGCTCGACGTCTGCGCTCAGTACTCATGAGCCCTCGCGTGCCAGCACCAACCACCCCGAATGCCGATACATTCTGTGTCGGCCTGCCACAGTCACAACCTCTCCTCGCCCCGCGGTCGACAACGACGGCGAGGGGCCGACCGCACGCGAGCCCCCTGCGGGAGACGGGGCAGCCTGCGCGCCGCGCGCACCCCGCCTGCCGAGCTCGCGATCGCACGGCGCGCGCGGCAGGTCGCCACACCGAGGTAGGCGGCGACGGACATGTCCGACAAGCAGCACCGACCGGCATCCAGCTCACCGGGACACCGCGCTCAGGCGATATGACCTCGTCTCGGCCGCCGATATAACGTCGACGCTGCTGCTGGCCGCTTGGGGCATCCCCTTCCACCTCCTCTCCCTAACCCCCAGCCAGCCCAGCCCCCATGTCGCCTCCTGCCGCGTCCCCCACGCCCGCGGCGCCAGCAGCCGCCGTCGCCCACCTCACGCGTCCCCGCCCCGACGTCTGGGTCATCACGCTGGACGGGCCCCCCGAGAACCGGCTGACACCCGCAATGATCATGACCATCAACCGCCACCTCGACACGGTCGAGGCCGAGTGGCGCGCGCGCAACGCCGAGGACAAGTCGCTCGGGGGCGCGGTCGTCCTCGCGTCGGCGCAGCGCAAGTTTTTCTGCAATGGGTTTGTCGTCGACATTCTGTTCTCCCCGGGCTTCTTTGATGGTGCGTGGCCGCTGCGCGCGGCGCTGGGCGGCAGTCACTCGCCGCTGACAGCCTCCAGAACTCGCGAACCCGCTGTTCTACCGCCTGATGACGTTCCCACTCATCACGGTCGCGGCACTGTCGGGGCACTGTTTCGCCGGCGCGATGCTCATGGCCATGAGCTGCGACTTCCGCGTCATGACCGGCGGCAAGGCGTGGATGAGCATGAACGAGGTAGGCCGCGGCACCGCGGCACTCGCACTAATGTCCCAGGTGCTGATCGGCCTCGCAATCCACCCGGCATCGACCTGTATCCTCAAGCCGCGCATCGACAGGCGGCACCACCGCAAGGTCGTCTCAGGCCACCGCTTCACGCCACAGGAGGCGCTGGAGGCGCGGCTCGTGGACGATGTCGTCGACGACAGCGCCGAACGCGCCGCCGGCGAGGCGGTGCCACGCGCGGTGGTCGAGCGCGCGGTCGCGCTCGCTGCCGAGCATGCGCCCAAGGTCGCAAACGGGTCGTGGGGCGGGCTCAAGGTGGGTCTCGCGCAGGGACCAGTCCCGGCTGGCGGCATACGACTGACGACACTCAGGAGGGCATGTTCGGCTTTGTCAAGGAGATCATGGTCAACGGGAAACGCGTGTCCGAGCCCGCCGACGCGGCGGCGCGGTTCCGCGAGCGCATGGCGCGCAGGGAGTTCATGTCGAGCCTTTAGGCTGGGAGTTGTCGAGAGTCTAGGCTGGGAGTTGTCGAGCCTCTAGGCTGGGCGTTGTAGTGTTCTAGGCCGGGCACGGGCGATACCCGAAGCGCGTCGCCGACAGTTGTCAGAAGTAAATGTAGTGGAAACAAAGAATGTATCGCGTTCGCGGGCTGCCACTCGTTGCATGACCTTACCAAGAGCTACAGTACATGTCTCGTCCCCTCACCCGCACCTCCGTGCCCACAGCCAGGCTACTTGGCCGGGGGGTACGTCTTGACGCCGTCGCCATAGTCGGCGAACCGCCCCTGGTCGGCCCCGTACACGGGAGCGCGCGAGTCCCACTTCTCGTCCCAGCCAAAGTGCGTCGCCTTGTAGTCCTTGTACGCCTGCGCAATCTCTTCGTCCGTGTTCATCACAAACGGTCCCTTGATGACAATGGGCTCGTGGATCTCGTTGGCCTGGAGCACGAGGACCTTGGCGGGCGTCTCGGCGACGAGCGGCAGCGCCTCCCCAGTGCCCGGGGTGGCCTCGAAACCGTACTCGCTGTCGACGAGCTCGTTGCCGACGCGAACGCGCGCGCCATCCCCGTGCACGTACAGCATCCGCCCGGCCGTTGGCGACGCCGGCGGGGGCAGGGTGACGCGCGCGCCGGCCTCCATCTCCACAAGCCAGATGGCGAGGTCTGACTCTGGGTCGGCCGCCCACGACGCGCGCGGCGGCGCGACCGCGCGCTTGCCCCCAAACTCGCCGGCAATCACGCGCACGCTCGCTGCGCCGCCGTCTTTGAGCTGCACGATCGGTACGTCCTCGGCCCACTGCATCGTGAACTGCGGCGGGCACCATTTGGTCTTTTTCGGTAGGTTGAGCCAGAGCTGGTACCTGCGGGTCAGCGGGAACGGACATGAGGGGGCGATGCTCGGCGCTCACAGCTCGGCCGTGTTGGGCCCGTCTTGGTTGAGCAGGGGGAACATCTCCGAGTGGCGCACGCCGTTGCCGGCAGTCACCCACTGCACGTCGCCGGGGCCGTAGCGCGCGCCGGCGCCGGTCGAGTCGGCGTGGTCAATGTAGCCCTGTGTCAGCTGGCGGTCAGCGCGCAGACCGGGGATGGTGGCAACGCACGATGCTGATCGTCTCAAAGCCGCCTGCGCCGTCAGTCCGTCTCCGTCGCGCGGGCTCCGGGACTCACGGTGCGGATGCGCCGGAAAGCCCGGGACAGGCGCGTGCTTCGCGCCCTCGGGCCACATGGCCATGTACATGTTCCAACCCGTCCCGGAGACGTTGGCAAAGTCGTCCCCGCTCTTGCGGCCCCTGAGGAGCGCGACGTCGGGCGCCAGCCGTGCGGTGCCGCGCGGATAGAGGTCGACGTGGTGGTTGGCGTAGACGAAGGGGCCGATGCCGCGCCACGGCTGGCCGCCGAGCGGGAGGACTGTGCCGAGGCGCTTGAGAGTCATGGCTGTCGGGGGTGCGGGGGGGTTGTCGGGGCGGGCTTGCTGGATGCCGTGCAGACGTTAGATGGTGAGTGCTCGTGAGTGATGATCAGAGGGAGAGCGAATGAGAGCATCTGCAAACGGCGGCGGGACTCTCTAGCGGCGTCGAGCACCACTAGCAGCAGCAGCCGACAGCCGTCTGGTGACAAACACAAGTGATATGCCGAACCACTCCCGGTGCCCGAAGCAATGACGTAGCACGCGCGGAACATGGTGCGGCGGAATTACGCTCCGCGTCGCGCTCGGCCCGCAAGTGGCAGCTCAGAGCGGCATATGAACAGTCGCATGGGCTCATGCTTTTCTTGATACTGGTGGATTATGATAGTACGACACACGCATACGGCCGTCTCACGGCGCCTGGGGCAGGCGCGACTTGGGCACAGACTCGTAGCTGAGGTCAGCGCGCGCTCCACCCTTGGGACTCACTTTGGCGGCAGCTCGTCGGCCTCGGCGGGGTCGGGCATGTCGGGCTCTGCCATCATGTCGCGGTGCTGGAACGGGACCGCGGCAGTGGGCGAGCTGGGCACCGTGGCCTCGCCCGAGTGGCTGCCGAAGGGCGAGCCGGCAGGGCCCTTGGTGCCCGGGAGTGGAGAGCCTGACAGGAGCGCGTCACGGGCCACTGGGGCCGCTGCGGCGGCGACGCCGTCGGGGGGGCTCATGCGTTTCTCGTTGCGCGCGCCCCAGGCGAGGTCGTGGGTGTTGGGTTCCCTTTGGCCGGGGCCGAAACCGGCCTCGGTGGCCTTGGCCCTTTGAGCGGCGTCGCTAGTGTTGCTGCCGTAGCTGTCCGTCGGAGAGTGGAGCTGCAGTCGTCCGTGTCCGCCTACCGCTGCGGCTGGCGCCGCGGCAACAGCCGAGGGCCTGTACCCGCTGGCGCTAGCAGAGGACGAGCCGCGGTGGGACGACGACTGGTCCGCGTGCGAGCGGCCCGAGTGGGAGGAGGCACCAGGCTGGTAGTAGCTCGACTGCGACTGCGACGTTGAGGTCCCGGTGGCGGCCAGAGCGTAGCCGGTGGGCGTGGGGTTGAGGTGCGCGGTGCTGTTGTTGGGGTAAGGCTGGTTGGCGTGGGGGTCCACCTTGTGGTCCTGCGGCCACCCGCCACTCCGGCTGCTGCTGGTGTGAGGGAGCGCCGGCGCAGACGCTGTGCTAGGGCCCGCGAGCGGCATGCTACCAAAGTCGTTGTACGAACCGGTCGAGATGTACCCGCTGGCCGCTGCCGGCGGGTACGGCGAGACAAGGTCGACGGGGTATCCGGTCTTGGCCTCTTCGACGGGGACGTGGGTGGCGGGCGCGAAGGGATCGGGGCCGAAATCGCGCGCGCGCCGGCGGCGGCGGAGGAGCCACCACAGCGCTGCTGCGAGGGCGACGAGGGCAACGATGCCGCCGACGACGCCGCCAACGATCGGTCCGACGCTGCTGCTGCTCTTGGCCCCGGCGGGGGAGGTGCCCGCGGCGGCGAGGGTGCTGCCGACGTGGGTCTCGGTGATGTAGATCGTCTGCCCGCCGGCACGCGTGCTCGTACTTGTCGTGACCTTCGTGACGAGGACCCAGCTGCTGGTTGTAGGGGCAGCCGCGTTGCCGCTGGCAGTCTTGGAGGAATTAGCACGGCTCGACGACACTGGGTCCACGGGGTCACCCACAGTGGTAGTGGGCGCGGCCGCCGCGTCGCTTGTGTTCGGCTCGGGCACGACGGGGTCGCTGCTGGGGCTCGCCTGCGGCACCGGCAGCGGCTCGGACTGGGGCTGGTTTCCGGTGTCCGTAGTTCCGGGCTGCTGCGCCGTGTCCGAGGGTGTCTGGGGCTGGGGGATGGGCTCGGGGTTGGCGCTGGGCTGGGGGTTTGGATCCGGGTTCGGATTCGGGTTGGTGGTGGGCTCAGCAGGCTCCGAGGAGGGCTGGGGCTGGGGCTGGGGTTCCGGCTGGGGCTGCGGCTCTGGCTGCGGCTCCGCGGGTGCGGTCGTGGGGCCCGCGCTCGGGGCCGCTGGCTCGGAGGGTACTGGCTGGGTCGTGGGCTCGGCAGACGGCGCAGCGGTGGGGCTCCCGTCGGGGGCGCTGGGCGTGGGAGAGCCCGCGGCGCTGGGGCTGCCGGGGGCGACGCTGGGGTTGGGCTCGACCGAGGGCTGCGGCACCGGCTCGCCGGTCGGGCCTGCGGGGGATGGGTCGGCGACGCCTGGGGTGTTAGGTATGCTCGGGGCTGGTTCGGGGGAGCCTGGGCAGGTGGGCAGGGATAGGGGAGGGCCGGAGGTCGCTAGCAAACGCGCCGGAGGTCGCTAGCAAACGCGCCGGAGGGCCGTGCGGACGCGCCGGAGGGCTCTGCGAACGGGCCAGAGGGCTCTGCGAACGCGACGAGGGCTCTGCGAATGCGCCGGAGGGCTACTAGCTATGAGGCAGCTCACTCACTACTCATTATCAGTAAATCTCCGAGGGTGCTCGAACGGCGCGGAGCGGGAGGCCCGGAGCGGTACGCAAGGATCCCCGAGAGGCGGCTGGCTGTAGGCGCGTTCTGCGGTGGGCGGCCGCGTCCGGTCGAGACTGACGGGACTGAGGGACGTTGGGCGGCGGTGTTGCCTTGGGCGGCGTTGCCTGGCGTGTCTTGGCTCCGGTGTAAGATCCTGTGGAGACAAGCAGGAGGGCAGCTGGAGGGCAGCTGGAGCACGCGCAACGGGGTAGTGGAGAGAGTGAAGCGGGCCGCAAGGTGGTAGACGCGCTGGCGCCGGGGCGAGCAGGACGTGGCCGGGGCGAGCAGAAGCGGGGCGAGCAGAAGCGCCCAAGAAGCGGCAGTTGGCGATCAGACGTCGTGTCGTCGAGGTGCCGCTGGGGGTTCTCGCGCGTGGGTTCTCGCGCGACCGTGCTTTATCTCCGCGGTGAGGTGCGAGCGGGGCGGGTATCTGCGCGCTGGGAGGGGTATCGAGGTGCTGCGGCGGCGGCGACGGGTGTCAGAGACTCGACGGGGCAGGCGCTGCCCTCGATCTCAGATCCTCCGGGTTATAACTGCTGGGATGGCCCCACGTCGGTGGCGGAGACTTGCAGGCGCCGCAACGAGGCCAGGCCTGTGTCGCTCAGACGAGCAGCGGCGGCTGTGCGAGTGCCAAGCGAGCTCTGAGACGCGACCGAGACAGAGCGGGGCGGTGGTGTCTCGTGCTCGATGGCGCACGCTCGATGGCGCAGAACGTGGCGGTTGCTGCCCCCGCGGCCTCTGCCGCTGGCGGGGAGCAGATCCAAGCGACGAGCGGCTGCCGCAAGGACCAGAGGTCGAGGAGCACCAGAGGCAGAGGCGGAGGAGGAGCAGGCCCAAGGGAGCTGGCACAGCTGGTGCCAGGAGGAGCAGGTCCAGGAGGAGCGGGTCCAGGAGGAGCAGGCGCCAGGAGAGCGCTCGTCGACCGCTGGCACCTGCTCCTCCTGGACCCGCTCCAGCCCGCGCTCCTCCCCCGCTCGCAGCCTGCTGTCCAGGCGGTACAGAGCGTCGTTGCGAGCTGCGCTGTGCCCCGGCAGAGCGGGTGCGATCGAGGACCTGCCGTCATGGCCGCTGTTGCATCGCGGATCTCCCTGCGGCGCCGCCGTGCACCGCTGTGGCCAGAGGCAGCGCACGCACTCCTCGAAGGCACCCGCCGGCTCACACAATGCAATCTTGCCAGATCTTGCCGCCTCCTTGTCGGAGCACCCGCACTGGGCTGCGTGCGCTGCGAGGGGGGTTGACGCCGTCGCTGTTGCGCCGTCGCGGCAGCTGCGCCGTCGCGGGTGGTGACGCCGTCGCGCTCCTGTGCCCAGCGCCGTCTCACAGCCCCACCTGCCGCAATCTCCGCGCCGCACGACGCTCGTCAACGTCCTCGGGTGACTGCAGACCACAGCGTCGACCAGCAGTGAAGACGAGAGTGGCCTGGCGGTCCGGTGCTACCTGCAGGCAGGGCGTGAGGTTGCTGCCGGGTAGGTCCCAAGAAGCCAGTGGCCTCTCCGCGGTGCCACCAACGGTGAGGAGGCAGTCAACCGGCCATCATGGGCACCAGGGGCCCGTTCCCGCCGGTCTCGCGGTGCGGTTGCTGGAGGCCGGTGCCGTCGCGCCGCCGCGGTCTCCGTCGCCTCGCCATCGCCGTCGCGTCGCCGTCGCGTCGAGTGTGGTCGATGGAGCAAACGACCAAAGGAAGAACGCGGTGACATCTCTCCGGCATCGCTGGCGGATCGCTGGCGGATCCCCACCCCATCCCGCTTTCCTCTCTCTCCCACTCCGCACGTCTCCTGCTCGCCACCCCTGCACCCCCGCCGCCATCTCTGCAGCTTGCCAGAACCCATGCACCGAGCTCCGCGCTCCCGCGCCGAGCGCCGCTGCTCGTCGCCGACGGCGTGCTCCCGGAACCAACCGCCGCCGCCGCCGTCCAACTTTTTCACCCAGCGCCTCCACCACACAACCCGCTCGTCTGTTCGTACTCTCCTCCATCGCTCCTCCGACAGCACCCAATGTCGGCTCCCAACCACCCCAACCCCGGCCCAGGACGCAGGGGCCGCGGCCCGCGCCGTGGCCGCGGCGGCGGCGGCGGAGGCGGAGGCGCGCGCCCCGGCGCAACGCTCGCCCCCGCCGCCCGGCCCGTCTCCGCGACCGCGACGCCGGCGCTCACCTCCGGCCAGAGCACGCCCGCGCTCACCACGGCACAGCGCGCCGCGACGCAGACGCGCTTCCGCGACCTCTCCGGCGTGTCCGAGCAGCTCCTGCGGAACATCCCCTTCGAGTTCTGCACCGAGGTGAGCGCGCGCGCCGCGCCCAGCGGCTGACCCACCCCCAGGTGCAAACGGCGACCCTCCCCGCGATCCTGCAGCAGCACGACGTGCTCGCGCAGGCCAAGACGGGCACCGGCAAGACGCTCGCGTTCCTTGTGCCCGCGATCCAGCGGCTGCTCGATGCGCGCCGCGCGCCGCAGCCGCACACGTCCGTGCTCGTGCTGTCGCCGACGCGCGAGCTGGCCGCGCAGATTGGCGTCGCCGCCGAGGGGCTCCTGCGCGACAGCGGGCTCGCGGTGCAGTGTGTTGTCGGCGGGACGAACATGGCGACCGACGTGCGCAACCTGCGCAACCAACGGTGAGCGCCGGCGGGAGGGCCCCGCGCCCCACTGACCATCCCAGCGCGGACATTCTCGTCGCGACACCTGGTCGCCTGGTGGACCTGCTCGAGAACGCGGACATGAGGCCGCGCTTCTCGCAGCTGCGTGAGTGGCTGCCCCGCACCGAGTGGCTGCCCCGCACCCTCGTCTGACCCGACAGGCACCCTCGTGCTCGACGAGGCGGACCGGCTGCTCGACCAGGGCTTCCGCCGCGAGCTGCTCAAGATCCTTGAGAACCTGCCGGAGCGCGCCGCCGTCCCGCGCCAGACGCTCCTCTTCTCTGCTACTCTCCCTGCCGAGGTCCACAGCGTGCGTATCGTGGGGTGCGCGGTGCGCGGTGCGCAGGCCGCGGGCCGCGCAGCGCGGCGGCTACTGACACTCACCCATCCCAGATCTCGTCGATTGCGCTCAAGCCCGACCACAAGTTTATCACGACGCTCAAGGACGAGGACATTAACGCGCACAAGCACGTCGTGCAGGAAAAGCTCGTCGTCCCCGGCAACGACATTGTCGCGGCGACCATCGAGGTGCTGCGCAGGGAGGAGGCGCTCAGCGCCGAGCGCGGCGGCTTCAAGCGTGCGTGCCGCAGGGTCAGGTCGATGCTAACCCGCAGTCATGGCCTTCCTGCCCACCGCCCGCGCGGCCGGCCTGTTCTACGAGATCTTCTCGGCGCTCCCCACGTCGTACCCCGTGTGGGAGATCCACTCGCGCATGTCGCAGCCCAAGCGCACCAAGGCGACGGACGCGTTCCGCGCCGCAGACCGCGGCGTGCTCTTCTCCTCGGACGTGACGGCGCGCGGCATCGACGTGCAGGGCGTCACCGGCGTCGTCCAGATCGGCCTCCCCAGCAGCGGCGAGCAGTGTGAGTGTGGCGGGCAGTACGTCGGGCATGCTCTAACCCCCAGACGTGCACCGTCTCGGCCGTACCGCACGCGCCGGCGCGCAGGGCCACGGCGTGCTGATTCTCGCCGACTTTGAGAGCTTTTTCCTGCACGACAAGACGATGCGCACGTTTGAGCTGCACGACTTTCCGGCGCTCAGCGAGGAGGCGCTGGCCGGCGCGCGCGGCCTCGCCTCGGCCGCGCTCGCGCAGGTGTCCGAGGAGAGCAAGGCGCAGGCGTACCAGGCGTGGCTCGGCTACTACAACTCGAATCTGCGCAACCTGAGGTGGAGCCAGGCTCAGCTTGTGGCGAGCGCCAACGACTATGCGCAGTACTGTCTGCAGACCGCGGCGGTCGGCGGCACGTGGCGCGCGCCCGCGCTGCAGGCCAAGACGGTCGGCAAGATGGGCCTCAAGGGCGTGCCGGGGCTCAACGTCCAGCGCGGCGACGGCGGCGGCGGGGGCGGCGGTCGCGGCGGGGCGTCCACACCCCGGGGCCCGGCCCAGCCCCAGGCCCCGGGACAGGGGCAGGGGCAGGGGCAGGGGAAGCGCCAGCAGCAGCAGCAGCTGCAGCGCGACACTGCGCCGCCTGCTCCGCATGCGACCCGCCGCGGCGGCGGCGGTAGACGCGGGGGGGGCCGTGGCCCGCGGGGACCCGGCGCGGCGCCGACGGACCAGGTTGTCGGATGATGAAACGGTCGCCGGGACGTATGAGACTGCGACGACGGGGAGCCCTGCGGAGCGCGCTGCGCTGCGCTGTCGCCGCGCTGTGCTGCCGCCGCGCTGCGGCGCCGCCGCGACCCCTCGCCACCACGCTGTAGACGTAGACTAGACATGCACGGGATGGCCAGCAACGCGACGGCGACGTGGGTGCCGACACGCGCTGGCTGGGGACGCCGAGCGGAGCAAGACCCTCCGCCTGGGGATTTTAGCTTTTCCCATTTCATCATCGTCAAGTTTCGGCATCGACCTCATCACCACTTCCCATCCGGCCTCCGATGCCCCCCGCCCCGTCCCCCGTCAAGCCCGCGCCGGCCGAGCTCGCCAGCGCCGCCCGTGCCCGCGGCGCCGCCGGCGCGGGCAGCAGCAACGGGCGCCGCGGGTCGCCCCCGCCCGCTGCCGGGGCCGGCGCCAGTGCCGCCGGCAAGGACGCGCTCCCGGCAGACGCAGCCCCTGCCGCGGCTGCCCCCCCCCTCAAGCGCGAGGGGAGCGAGGTGCGCTCGCGCGAGGAGAGCCCCGAGGCCCCGCCGACGGAGCGTATCTCGGTGAGTCGCGAGCGGGATGGGCCCGGTGTGCGCGGCGTGCGGTTGGTGTGCGCGGCGGCGGCGCCGTCGCCCCGGCGACGCATCCACCACGCGCGTCTGCGCTATGCGCATCCGCGTCCCCATCCCGGTCCCGAGCTGTACTGATCTCCTCCAGTGTGTCGAGTGCCGTCGTCTCAAGCGCAAGGTAGGTGCCGAGCTGTCCGGTGGGGTCCGCACCGTACGACCAGCGCTGCTGCCGTGGCGGCGGCGGCGGCGGCGCTGCAGCACCACCCCCCACCCCATCACCTGACTCCCCAGTGCGACAGGATACACCCATGCAACCAGTGTCGGCGATACGACAAGACGTGCGTGTTCCCGCAGCCCGAGGTCCTGCGGCGTGGCAAAAAGTACATGGCCGAGGTGCGCGCGCGCGTCGACAGGCTGGAGCGCCTGCTGGCAAAGTACGCGCCGCACGTGTCGCTCGAGCACCTCGGCGACGACGACCACTCGCCGCCGCTCACGGACACGGGCGGCGGCAGCCAGGACCCGCCCGTCGCGCCGACGATCCCGCCGCTGACCGCGCCGTCGTTTGCCGGGATGCCGCCGGCCGCGGCGTACAGCGCCCCGCCGGGGCATCACATGAGCGACGAGCGCGGCCGGCCGCTGCCCGTCGCGCACGCCGGACACGCCGCCCACGGGCGCACCCCGCCGGGCCCCATCGACTTTCTGCCCAGCATGGGCCTGCCGTCGCCCGCCGTCCCGAGCATCTCGCCCAGCAGCTCGATCGGCGCGTTCGAGCACAGCTCGGCGACCGCCTCGGGCTCGATGATGCCGCCGCCGCCGTCGCGCAGCCACTCGCAGCACCGCGGCGGCGGTGGCGACGCGTCGCAGCGCGGCGTCCAGACCCCCAGCGCCGACGACAAGTACGAGTGGCACGCCCGCGACGCGCAGGGCTACGAGTACAACGAGCGCCACCTCCAGTGTGATCACGACGGCACCGCGAGCCTGTCGGTCGAGTCGTCTGGCCAGGGCTATCTCGGTGGGTCCCGAGGTGGGATTGCAGCTGACGCCAGGCTTCGCCGCGGGCACCACGCTGCTCCGCTTCCTGCAGATTGCGTCCGGCCGCATCAAGCTCGACCACATCAAGAGCAACCCCGAGCCCCAGGCGCCGCAGCACTGGGTCCCGACCACCCACGAGGAGGACAAGTTTATCGACGCCTACTTTGAGCACTACCACATGCAGTATCCCATCCTGCACGAGTCGTCGTTCCGCGCACAGCTCGGCGGCGTCATTCCCAGGCCCCTACCGTTTCAGTGAGTTCCGCCGGAGAGCCGAGAGAGGCAAGAGTCGAGCAGACGAGGCAGCGTCGGGACGCGTCGCGACGGGGTAAGGTCGCAGACACAGGGCAGCGTCGCAGTAAGGTCGCAGACAGGGCAGCGTCGCAGTCAAGGTCGCAGACACAGGGCAGCGTCGCGACGGGGGGGACGCCGAACAGACTAACGCAGCGCAGGTGGGAGCTCCTCTACAACGTCGTCCTCGGCCTCGGCGCGTTCTGCCACTCGCAGCCCATGTACGTCATCGACTACTTTCTCGAGCGCGCCATCAAGGTCATCTCGGTCGAGCACCTCGAGGCCGGCAGCCTCCCCCTCGTGCAGGCGTTTACGCTGCTGTCCAACCTCGCGCAGAAGCGCAACAAGCTCAACTCGGGGTCGACATACCTCGGCATAGCCGTGCGCATGGCCGTCGCGCTCGGCCTGCACAAGGAGCTGCCGATGTGGCAGATTAGCCCGTTTGAGCGGGAGGTGCGGTGAGTCCTGGGCGTGGACAGTGGGGTCCAGATTGGCTGACCTCGCAGCCGCCGCGTGTGGTGGGTCCTCTTCATCTTTGACTCTGGTGCAAGCATCACCTTTGGCCGCCCGATTGTGAGTTGTCGTCGTCGTCGTTGTCCCGGGCGGACTCATCCCCCTGCCGCGCGGCCACTAACTGCAGCTCCTCCCCTTCCAACAAGCCGACGTGGACCCTCCGAAGAACTTGAACGATCGCGACTTCACCCCAAAGTCCAAGGTCATGCCTGCCGAGTCCAAGGGCAACACACTCTACACCGCGCTCATTACCCAGTCGGGATTCGTCGCCGCGTCCAACTGGATGTACAACCAGATCCTCGTCGCCAAGCCGCCGCCGCCGTACAGCGAGCTCCTGATGATGGACAACGAGCTGCAGGCGTGGTGGGCCAGTGTGCCGCCGTGCATGAAGGCGTCTGCGTCGCCGCAAGAGTTCCGCGACACGCCCTGGCTCTACTTTTCCGCTCACAAGCTTCAGTGGCGGTACAACAACATGCGCTTCATCGTCGCACGCCATGCGTTCCTGGAGCGCGCGCTCATCCGAGCACCCCTGGCGCCGACGTCGCCGCTGACCGAGCTGGACGTCGACCCGCTCAGCCTGGATGCCGAGGAGCGCAAGGAACGGCTCCAGCGCGATGCCGAGGAGCGCAAGCTCGCCGGCATCTGTCTCTCGTGTGCGATTGACACCATCTACGACATTCACGGCTTCTTCAAGGGCCGCACGCTGAACCGTCTCGAGTGCTGGTATGGCTTGTGAGTGTCTGCGACGCGACGCGTTGCGCAACAGCTCTAGCTGACCAACCCCAGGCACTTCCTCTTCCAGGCCGCCTTTGTGCCCCTCATCGCGCTGTGCGCAGACCAAAGCTCGCACGAACGCACCACGTGGAAAGAGGCCGTGCACCTCGCCTGCGATACGATGCGCTCGGTGCAGGCCGACCCGCTCGCCGACCGCTGCCTGCGCATGATCGATGCCATCATGGACAAGGCGGTCCCCGAGGACCTGGCCCCGTCGGCCACGTCCGTGCTCAACAGCAGCTTCAACAACGGGCTCATGGAGCTGTTCAACTTCAATCCGAGCTCGACCTATAACAGCTACCTCAACAACGACGACCTGTTCAACATGTGAGTGTGGGGAGGCGAGGTGCGCCGAGCTGCAGTGCTGACCCACGCCAGGCTTCCGTATGCAGACCTCACCACCCTCGACAACCTCTTCCCGCCCGACCTGTTCCCCCAGGACATGACGTACACTGATGTGTAACCGGGCATAACCGACCCGTTAGTCATTAGCGCGGGTTTCACCATTTCCGTCTGTGCTCTCCCGCAACTCGAGTCCTTTACCTCTACCAGCTATTATTCCGGGAGCGCGACCGGCGCGCGCACGTCCCGTAGTCTCCAGATTGTAACATGTATTCGATTATCGTGTGCTGGGTCCTGCTCACAGCAGATGGCGCCCGACCAAGCTCGCCCGACACCAGGGGCAGAACGGTCCTCCTGGGCTCGGCGAGGTCCCACGCGTCATACATGACCACGTCGCTACCGTCCATGCCGAGTGCCTGGAGACGGGCCTCATCTTGGCGAGCTCCCCGTCCGATGAGTCATGGTTCTCCGGGGCTCGACCGCTATGCCGGCCGGGCCTGCGGGGTTGGGATCGGGCAGAGGACGGAGCTGCTGTGGGCTGCCTTGACCAAATGGGACACCTCCTGGGCTGCCTCAGCACGTGTCGGCCGGCACGTTGTTTCCTATCGAGCGCCGCCTGCCGCGAGCACCGCCTGCTGAGCGCCGCCAGCCGCGAGCACCGCCTGCCGCGAGCGCCTACTGCCGCGAGTCGAGCGCTAGGCGGCCGTCTGACCCGGCCGCGGGCTGCGCGTCCGCCGACGATGGCGACGGGCAGCGCGATCGCGACGCGATGCCTGCGCCGCGCGGCCGTGCCTCGGGCTGGATCTGGCCGCCGAACGAAGGTGGGGTGAACCTCGTGGACAGGAGACTAGCGGTCTGCTCCTCATCAGACCATTGCTGCAGCCCCAACTCTGATACGACACCAGCCCCCAGTGGCTGGGGTGCTGGGTAGTCTCCAGAATGGTAGCCTGCAGCATGTAGCCTATAGCATAGTAGCCTGCAACGCAGTAGCCTGCAGGGAGCTACCTCACTCCAGCAGCCGCTGGCGGCTTGGGACGCTACGCACCCCTGCCCCTGCCTGTGGCCGGTATCATCACCGCCTCGTCTTGCCCGCGCTTGGCCTTTCCCGCTCACCGATGTTCAACACGGTGGGTTTCTTCTGAGCTTGGGATCCGGAGGGGACTAACCCCGTCCCCTGCCTGTAACCGGCATAAAAATCCCGCGACACTCCATGAGCTTGCGCTGCAGTCGCTGTCTTGAGTAGCGGACAATGTGAGGCTCATGAGAGACGATGTGAACCGCACGCAGAGGATGTTAGCCTCAAGAATGCGTGTGATCCTCAAGAAAGCGGGTGTGAGCCTCGCGAAAGAGATGTGAACCTCAAGAATGCGTGTGATCCTCAAGAATGCGTGTGATCCTCAAGAATGCGTGTCAGCCTCACGAAAGAGATCTGAACCTCACGAGATGTGAGCTTCAAGAAGAGGATGTGAGCCCCAAGAAAGAGATGTGAGACTTAAGCATGCGGATGTGAACCGCAAGAATGCGAATGAGGCTCAATAATGGGTGGGAACCTCAAGACTGCGGATATGAGCCTCTAGAAAGAGATGTGAGCATCAGAAAGAAGATGTGAGCCTCACGAAAGCGTGTGAGCCACAAGAAAGCGGATGTTAGACTCAAGAAAGAGAATGTGAGCCTCAAGTAAGCGGATGTGAGCCATTCTCTTTCTTGGGGCTCACATACTCTTTCTTGAGGGCTCACAAGCCTCACGAAAGAGATGTTAGCCTCAAGATGTGAGCCCTCAAGAAAGAGTATGTGAGCTCCAAGAAACAGAATGTGAGCCTTAAGAATGCGTGTGATCCTCAAGCGGATGTGAGCCTCACAAAAGAGATGTGATCCGCAAGGATGCGTGTGAGCCTCAAGAAGAGGATGTGAGACCCAAGAAAGAGATGTGAGCCTCAACAACGCGGATGAGGTCAAGAAACGGCAGACTCGGCCGCCTACCACCGCATGCAGCCCTGCGAGTCGGGGACAGTTCCGCTTCCACTCTCAAGCTCCCAAGTGCCATTCGCAGCCTGCCTCCATCCACGAAGCGCAGGGGCTTCTGGTTCCAAGCGGTTCTGGTCCCAAGCGGCAGGCCGACGAAGCCGTCCCGCCATCGGTGATGACCACGGCCAGCGAGGTGACTGTCGCGAGTGGCGGTGCTCACTTGCGTCTTGAGACCCAGAAGACGGCGAGGACGCTGCCGGCACCGTCGAGGCCTTCAGGCCCGGGGGTGTGCGCACGTCTGATTCAGTTGGTGCGCTCGCGCAGCCCGAGCCCAACATCATGGGACCACCCGCAGTGCGCAGCCGTCCGTCGTACGCGGCTCTGCACCGCACGGAGGGCAGCAGCAGCAGCGTGGGCCCAGCGCGACAAACCGAGACTAGCGCGGCCGCCTCCTCTCTCTGCTCTCGGGCCCCGGTCGTGCGGGGCGTGGTCAACAGGACGGCGAAGGTCCAGGCATGCTCCAGAGGCCGCGGGCTTGAGGGATCTGGCCGGGGACCCAGCGGAGGAGCGGCGACCCCGACAGATGCGTGCCTCGGGCTCGTTTCGCTGCGCTGGGCCGAGGCAACGGGTGGCAACCCTGTTGCCAACACGATATCTGAGGGATCTCGGATTTGAGCCAACACGATATCTGAGGGATCTCGGATTTGAGCAGCAGACCTGCCCGACCCAACCGCTGCCCTCGAGCCTCAGTGAAGGCGTGAGGGGGCGCGCGCCTCCCCCGCCCCTCTGCGCCTCGTCGGGCTTGGCCCGTTTGCGGCGGTATCCGAGATGAGGCTGCCTTGGGGGGAGATCGCGTCCTCAATCCGGGAGATAGAGCTTGCTGCAGCAGCGCAGTGTCCAGCTGACAGATGCCCTGGCTGCCATATTCCGTTGGAAGCCAAGTGGCAAGGCGCATTCTGGTCAGAAATCGCGGTTGCCCAGGACCTTAGACGGGCATTCATAGGGCGCTTGGATCGTGAAAGCATTGTCGTGCTGTTCGTCAGCGCAAGACCACAGTCATGGCTGGTGGGGTCAGGTTCCCTTGAACGGGGACTGTGGTCATGGCTTGTGGAAGGCTGATCCTTTCCCCTATCCCAGCCCCAGCTACGCGTCTTTCTCTGGGAATGTGAGATACGGAGCTACCTGACGCCAGCGGGGCTGTGTACGGAAGGGCTGAGTGCGCATGCCCCACGTTCGAAGGGGCCACCAGCCTACCGCACCGGCATCAGGCCCGCCCAGCATTAGGGGAGGCTTCCAGAACCAGCGTCGGTGAGAGTAACCTCCCAATGTCGGTGGTCCCGTGCAGGTTGCGACGGCAGCCTCTGTTACCTCGGCGGGCAGTCCCGGGTGCTTCGCTAGCGCAATACTTGTAGTTCCACCGGCGTCATCCATGGCCAGCCAGCCCCGCTGCGTCCCTTCAGGCTCGACGATATCCCAGATCCTCAGAGGTATGCGGCGCCTTGGTGCCTTGTGCAGTCCACGAACGACCTTACCGAGTCGTGCCATGCGGAGAGCGTACAGGATGGGCGGACGGAACGAGTGCAACGGCCAGGGGGTTGGTCGTCGGAAGTGATATCCGCAAGATACGGGCACGAGCGAAGCGTGCGATGCGGGCACAGTATGTGATCCCACGACAAGCCAGGAGAACCTACTCACCAGCGAGCCGAGAAGAGGGACGCGCTGCTGCCGCTGTCCCCCATGGACGACAGAGCCTGCGCGAGTCCAAATGTCCGGTAGGTCCCAGAGGAGAGTATCCTAGTCACAAGGACAAGAGAGCGCCAGAGGGTGGGCGGCGCGTCGTACCACGTTGGATGCCCTGCTCTGGTGTCTGTTCCCCACGAGACCAGCCACGTCATAGTTCGTTCAACGTGGTTAGCCAGGTCTCGCATTGCTTGATGCTGGAGCTCCGAGGCTCGCACGATCATCTCTTTCTCCTTGTAATCACTTGTTCGCTCGTCCCGCCCGGCCACAAGCCCACGAGACTCGGTGCCCAATGCAGGATGCCACCAGGAGGCAGAGACTGTCTCGGCCGGGTCTCAGCGGCCAGTGTGTCACAATCGTCATCGTGATAACGAAAGTGGGGTTAGCGAAGAACACAAAAAAATCAAGGTGGATGGACAGCGCGGTCGCCTGATATCGCTCGAGCTTCGCCAGAGAAATGTCAACCGAACAGGGAAATGTCTTCGGGGTTCCTTCTTGTCCACAGAGACGCTGCGCATCTATGGAGACCCGTGAGAAGCGAGAGCGAGTTCGTGCCGTATTCCTTGAACGCTCTGCACCTGTTGACCCTAGAGTAAATGGACCTCATCGTCTCCGACTGGATACGGACAACGGCCGGAGCCTAGCAGTGCCCCAGCTGTGCCCAGACTGGACCCCAACGATGAACCCAACGTAGCCGCGGAATCTGAAGACCGCTCTCTGCGCGACACACTGGACGCTCACTGTGTTGCCACACGCCGGGAAGTGGAAGGCGTCAAGCGCCGTCACACGGAAAACCCTGGCTTTTGACGACCAATCACAAAGAGTGGCTGGCTGGCAGAAACGGGGTTGAGAGAGCAGGTGGCGGGGGAACCCATGCGGTTGTTGTCACCGCCGACATGACTGAGGGGGCCTTCCGGAACAGGAGCCTTGCGCGTGGCGGTAAAATACACCAGAGCGTGCGGGCGATTCAAGCTACAGGTTGCTGTATACCAGGATCGCCCAGATGCCGTGCAGCCGACGCAATGCCCTCTGGACACTTGCCTGGCAAATTCCCAGAACGGCTGGAGCCGGTACTCAGCCTCGGTTGGTTAGTTGGCCGTTTGGGGCACGATGTAGGATATTATCGCACGATGTAGACATTATCGCGCCAACATGGAGCCCACCCGCCATCCTCGCCCGTGCCCACTTGGGTGCCCGTCAACAACTCGAGCCAGCTATGAGTACGGGTAAATGTCCTGGCCTGCGTGCCGTCTACGTGACAATGCCAGACGTCGTAGACGGGGTTTTTACCTCGGCAGTTGGTTTCCGTGTTCAGTTCCGTGTCCACTTTGCCCTCTCGAGAGAGGATCAAGGTCAGTCAGAGGAGCACGTAGCGTTGGTTGGGGTCAGTCTTGTCTGCAAGGACAACAACTGCGGTTTGGTCTTATCCCCACTCTCTGCGGAATCAGCATAGGGCAGCTACACTGTCACAGCCCTTGCGCTGATGGTGAGGAAGTCAAATGACATGGGGCCAATGAGCGGAGAGACAAATGCCTCGCCTGTGCGAAGCACGTCGCTCAAGAGAATAGCGGGGAGAGAAGACCAGAACGACGCGCTGCGTCGACAGCAACAGGCCGACAATTTCCAGGAAGGTTGATCCTTGTTCAAGTCGACTTCGCCTGCGCTCACAAGTTGCTGGGGCGCGATTTTGCATTTACTGCCCAGTTGCAGTGGTGGATGTGCGTTTGGCGGGAGATTGGCTTGCATTGTTGGGGCTTGGGCCACGGCTGCCGCTTCCTTTTGCTGTCTTTGCCCCACCCCACCGCCATCCGACAATAATCCTTGCTCACTTGAGGAGCAGGATACAAGGTGCGTGGGAGATAAATCGACAAAGCATTGCCGCCGAGATGGCTCTCACCACGACGCGAACGTACCTGCTTCACGGCGGGGCCTTGGGGCAAAGTGCGAACGAGGCCAACCCGGCCTACCACCACTCTGGCAACAACGCCGCCATACGCTTCCTCCAACGGCGCACAACGAGAGCCTGCTCCCGCCCGGCATACACATGGCCGAGACTGAGGCATTGATCATTTATGAGCCTTTGGAAAGCGACTGTGGGCTGTGGAATGTCATGAACAAGCCACGGCGCCTGCTCCAGCACCGTGTGGCTGGGCGAGGTTCCAGTCGCACTCATCGCCTTGCCCCAGGCGCGAACGCAGTTGCGCACGCGTGCCGGTCGTCTCTGTATTTTTGTCAAAGGCGTTTGTGAAAGATCTCATGGGGAATGGTACGGACGGGAGAGAGATGTGGGTGGCATCGAGGTAGCGGACGGAGCCTTCGACAGTGCCAGGTCCAGCATGTCGCCTGGCGCGTGGGGGCAGGACTCACGTGGAGCCAACCAGAAAGTATCCTCGCCATGAGCCTTCTTGGCATCATCATCATCTCCACACCTTTCTCACTCGGCAACGTCCCCTTCGACCGCCTCACCTCACATTTCCTCTGCCTCCATCGTCGCCGCCGCGCCCTCTCTGGCTGATCGGCATGGGATCCTTCGGATAAAAAAGTGGCGCGGGAAAATTGCTAATACCCTCGCTGTGGGCATCTCGCGTCCAGCCACCGAGTATTCTCATTCGCCTCCTGGCCGCCGCCGGGGCATGCACAGCGGCCAATGTGGCAGCGCGGTGGGCTCTGTGAGACAGGGGTGCGTAATCGTGGCAGTGATCAGTGGACAGAGTCGCCAGGTCGACTGACAGCGTCCTAGAGACACGAGGGGGCAGGCGTCGGAGACGACGACGGCGAGAAGCAGGCCCCCAGGGCAGGAACACTGGTCGTCGGTTGGCAAATCGTTAGGCTGTGCCTCGCGAGCTCGTGAGGGAGGCAAGACAGTGACAGTCGCGAGCGGACGCTCGGTAAATTTGGGCGGTCGATATAGGCAACACGGCAGTCAGGAAACGAGTCACGCAACTGCGCGCGGCGCTAGCAGAACTGGTGTTCGAGAACGGCGCAGAACACGCAACACGAACAACAGAGGCAGGCGGCTGGGGCAAGGTCGGACTGATTCGAAATATCGGGCATTTGGTTCTCACCTTGAGACGTCGTCGGTGTCTCAGCTTATTATGGCATGACGAACGACCAGTGAGACAGGGTGGTGATATGACTCATAGTGCGTTTCGTTGTCTCGCACTAGCAGCTGGGGCTGATATGCAACGCAGTCGCGCATGTGGTTTTTCTGAGGCAGTGGATAGACACCCGAGTTGGTTATTGTCGTCGCACGCCGTGGAGGGATCGGTCACTCTGGCTGGTCATGCCGTCTTTCCTCTCTGGACACGATTCTGCCGTGGCCGACCTCGTCCATCAAAATCGACGTTGGGGCTCAGAGCCCAGCGCTCTGACCATTGCGTATGTGACATTTGCGGGTGCCGCAAAGCGCATGTGACACGACTAGTGACTACTATTCGAGATGGCCTCGACAGTTGGACTAGAATGACGGGCCGTCAGCCACGACGGCTGATTTCTGATGCAGTGTTTGTTCTCCCCACCCCAGTAGACTCAGAAAGGACACCGACGCCCCGCTTTCTCAGCGAGATCCCTTTTGCTCACTGACCTACAGCATGCTCATCCGCAAGGATACCTCTTGACGACCGCAGCGACCTTCCCTTACCGGTGGCGCAGCTGGACGACGTTCGAAATAGCACAACCGGTGTTGCGACCCAACTCACCAACGCCGCAATCAAGACGCTGCTCCTGGTCTCCATTCGCTCCCTAATCTGGAACCTGGAGTGGCTGTCGGGTTGGACGGCACGCCACGATGCCAGCCACAGATGTGGTGCAACTTCCATTCCATCGGCCCTACTCTTCTGAGAGCAAGGGTCGTGGTGGTTTCCGCCCGATCTTCGGACGAATTCTATTCAGATTTCCTCCCCTCTATTCCCTCTGCTTTTCTTATCTTATCGCGTTGCGCTGATCGAGGACCGATCTGTGCCGTGCTCTGCTGGCAAAATGACAACCAACACGGCACCATCGCGGGCGCCGGTGTCGGCCACGATCACGGGCGGAAAGGCGCGCTTGTCCTCCTGTGGTTGACCAGAGCACGCGCAGACAGGTCTCTGGGTGCTGTGTCAATATTTCCGACGGCGGTCTGCGGAGGGATGATATCGAGAGGCGCTCGCTGCGGATGGACACGCAATCGAGTAGTGAGTGGCCTACGGACTACAGGACGGACGGCGGAGGTCCCGATCGCACAGCGCGCGAGTACTGTGCGCAGCGGGTGACAAGACGCGCGCCTCGTGCACTGAAGGCGTGGGCTAGTGAGATGGCAGGAAGCGAATGGCGGCGGCGCCGACCACTTGGGCGCCACTGCCACCAACGTGGGTGTGCTTGCTTGCTCATCCTGGCTCCCGCCGGCCAGCGGGGCCCCTATTGCCCTGCGCGCATAAGCATGGCATGGCAGTTTCGCAGGGCCCAAACAACCGCGCTACTCTTGTCGAGGACGGAGGTTACACTTGGCGCTGTGGCTGATGTCGGCTCCACGCCACGCGCCAGGGTCGGACCACCAGGGCCACGGACGAGTCAAACACCGGCCGTCGGGGCCGCCGGGGCAGGGCTGAGCAGGGGCAGAACCGATACCTCCCTGTTCCGAGGCTCTGTTTATTCGGAGACCGATGCCCCCGGGCGCTGGGCTGCGGCCAGGCAAACGCGCGGTGGGGGGGGGGGCGTCGGCAGGTGCCACCGCGCTGCCGAACGTCGACGAGGGTGCGGCGCGCGCTCTCGATGCCACTTGCCAACAATGTCCGCGAGCGCTCTGAAAGCCACTTGCTCACAATGTTCTGCTCATCCCCCCCGCCGTGGACAAGCCCCGCCGGGGACAAGTCGCGACTCGTCGGATCGGGCCAAGGACCGGGAGAGCACTCCGACACATGGCCGACTCGTCGCGACGGTTCCAAGGGTCCGAATGTGCAACATGGTCGCCCATTACGTCACGCACCACAGCCCTGGCGTTGCGAATGTTCGGATAGGGAGGGGGTTTAATGAGGGGTACCTGGCAGCGACGGCAGGCACTTACGATGCGACTGGATGGTTTGTGGCGAGTCGAATGGTCGGAACTGGCGGCCAATCAAGCGCGGTCGGGAGCAGGTGGAGCGGGGTGTGCAAGCTCATGACCTCATCGCCGCGATTGCGCTCGCCAGAACGAGGTCGCCGCGCGCCGCGAGTCGGAGGGGGCGACCGGGTTCCGCAGCAAGTCGCAGTCGCGGCGGACGCGGCAGAGCGTCCTCGTCCAGGACGGGACGATCAGAGATAAATGAGCATCACGTAAAAAGGTACTCGATGTGCGGATCACGCAGATCCCCCGGGCGATCATTGGCTGATGCCACACGCGCGCGCGACGCTCGTGCTCGCGACGATGGGCCGCTCTCGCGCCGGCGACGCGAAGGTTTCAGTCGCGTCCGAAACGCTGTTGCCTGACACGTCCTCTTTCAAGCGTCCAGGAGTGTCCGCCCTCTCGCTCAAGCTTGCAGGACGACCCTGGGCGACGCCACTGTCGTCTGCCGGACACCGCGGCCCCGCCACCGCGGCCGCCCGGCAAAGCCGCGCGAGCCGGCCAGCGGACCCAGGCGGCCAGCCAGCGAGCCCCGGAGGCCAGCTTACGCAGTCGTGTGACACCTGGAGCTGTGCTGCAGAGGCTGGCAGCTCCTCCCGCAGGTTGCACGATGCACAGTGGGCATCGCGCAAGGGCGTGTAACGGCGGGCGGAGGGCGCCACCCCATGCCGAGAGGAGGCTCCGGGGATGGCACAACCGCGGACCAATAATCTCTCGGGCATGGCGGTACGCGAGCGTACGCGATGTTGTCTGCGCCTGCAGGCTCCGGCGCCTGGGGGTTGCCAAGTCACCAGTTCCTGTGTTACGGCTGCTGCTGCCCGCACTATACCTGCCGTCCGTCGCTGCGCAGCTGGATGACCGTCTGGAACGGGTCGGACAGACCCAGCAAGACCCCAACCGGCCTGGCGAGGCTCGCGTGGTCCGTCACTCGCGGGCTCCGACGACCCGCGTCCGCGCGGACGCGCGGAAGCCAGCGGGTGGCTCCGATTTTGCACACCGCTCCGTGCGGCGTTTGCGACATTTGTGGCCGACATCCCACGACAACTGGCTCGTCGACTGCATTTTCCAAGGAACAGCTCAGAATCTTATATATAAGTATAACAAGCAAGGCAGTGCGCGCATCTGGCGACGTCGCTCCTAGGGCACGACTAATGGGGAGGCTGCCGGACGCTTAACTGCCGCTAAAAGATGGTCTTGGCCCCTGGGGCTCCTGCAGCGGCCTGCCGCCAGCGCGACCTCATGCCAATCGCGCTGCACGTGTGGTCACCGGGTGGGCTCGTTCGAGACACCATGCGACATGCAACGTCCTCCAGGGCAGACCCCGGGAGCAACAAGGTCGCGTTGCAATCGACAACCATGTGCAGAAGGTCATGTCTGTGCTAATGAGCCCCTTAATAGTCAGGGTTCGACCAGGAAGGGAGTGGAGCGGACCACAGAAGGCGGCCTCCGCGGAGCAAGTGTGCTGCCTGATGGTTTCAAGAACACGCAGGAGTGCGACGCTCAGAGCTCTCGGTGTCGACGACGGTACCGGATAGCGCCCGAGTTGTGTTCCTGGCTGTCGCTGTCGCGTATGCGGCCCCCGCCTGCGGTCAGCTGGTGCGCTGCGGCCGCAAGGCGCGCGTGCGCGTCGCACGAAGGCGGCGGGCTCTCACGCAGCGTCCTATTTTGCGACCGGCCCGACTGACGTATGTTTCCGTAGGGCAGGCAGGCCACCAGGGCGACGCTGGGCGATGGAACACGCGCGGCACGCTTCCCCCCCCATCGGGCCTGCAGGAGCGCACCGACTCCTGAGGCCCACTGCCGCGGCTCTCGTTCGCGACACGTACTCCGCCCCACGTCAGCCCCGACGGGCTTGCAGATAGCGACGAGGTGTGGCGCGGTGTGGCTTGGATAATGTCTTGCTGGGCTCCTGAGCCTCGCAGTTATTCACCCCATGGACGCAGCGTATGACAACAGAGATCTCGAGGGCTGCAGCCGCCACGGCGGCGCGCCGGACATCAGCAAGCGCAGCCACACCTTGCGCACGTTTTTGCGATCTGGAAGGTTGGGGCCTGGGGATCCTGAAGGGGGGACTTGGACGTCGGGACAGGACAGGCATCACGAGGCTCGGCGAGCAGGCATCACGAGGCCAAGCGGCCAAGATAGGCCGGAGAGGAGGACATTGCCAAAGCGTGTGCCCCGACGCGCGCGGGGGGAGCACGGCGGGGATGCTAGTCGTGGCAAGCCTAAAGGCAAAGAAGGGTCCGAGATCTGAGGCATCCTTCAGGAGAATTTGCCATCCCGATTAATACTGGAAACACGAGAATTCCCGCTGGAATCCTGCCCCTAAAGTTCTCTGGAAACAACCGCCAGACCCCAGTTGTCCCTCCGAGTCAATATTAACAAATAAAATCCTGCCGGCAGCCGGAAGTAGCCTGCGGCATGGTCTCTGTGTTTGTTTGTTTTTTTTTTTTCCTTTTTTTTTTCTTCTTTCTCAGCGGGTCCCGAGAGTTTCGGGACCGGACGAAAGACTTGTGCCGCTTTTGGCACCGAGAACGGAGGCCACCAGGAGACGGGAGACGGGCAAGGCGCGGGCTGCCACCCCCGCACGCACAGGGCTGGCCGCGGACCGAGGGCAGGAGCCTGCGACTGGGCCCGGCGGCGGCCAGGATGCGCGCCGCCAGCGCGCGTTTCCGGAAGCAGAGGGAGGGAGCGGGGTGGCGGTTGAGGGCGAGGGCAATGAGCCAAATCGTAATCCAGGGTGGGGAAGGGTGGGGAGCGCAGGGCCGGAGGGGGCTCTGGCCCCTCCACCTTGCCGCATATCAACAAACGACGACCCGGGACAGCGTCCGCACGTCTTCCATCTCCTACCACTCGTGCTCGCCACACCCCGCTGCTCTGCGCAGTGCCCCCGCCGCCCGGCGCCATCTCCGTCCTCTGTCCTTCCCCGCCTAGACGACGCGTCGCGCGTTCCGCGGCGCTCAGGCACCCACATCGTGTCCACACGCCCACACGTCGATCGCAACTGCTCCGACGATCGCGACCCAGTTCACGGTCCTGCAACACGTCAGCCATCCGCCACGGCCAGCGTGGACAGCGTCTTCCCTCCTAGGGTCGGCTCCCGGCACCTCTGGCGGCCCTCGCGCTGCCTCCCAGCGCGGCACTAACGTCAGAATCCGGTCCTGTGGTCCTGGCACGGCTAATTTTCTACGAGCCGGTTGGCTGTGGGCTCGTCCATGTCCACCTCGAGACGCTCCTGCTGGCTTGAATCTCTGCCGTACCTTGCCACCCCCACAGGTGAATCCCGCTGTTTGTTTGTTCAGTAGCTCGTTGTCGTTGTGTTCCCGACCCTCACCTCCTCCCACCCCCCTCCCTCCCTCCCCACTGTTCCTCTTCCCCCCCCCTTCTCCCCTCGCGTTGGCGTCTGCTGAGGCTCCCGCCAGTCCTGAACACCCAGCCCCAACCAAGAGACCCCCTCCTCGATAGTGGCACTCCGAGTTGCACGCTGCTAAAGGATCTTGGGCTCTGACGCCGCCCATATTGCATCCGACGCTCCCCTACGATTCCTGTAATTGAACCTTCTGATGGCCAGAGCAGTATCCCATTTCGCCAATCGCGCCATTGCTCTTCCCACCACAGACATCCCCCTATAGCTCCCTATTCTGTTCTTCCATCTCATAGCAATAGTGGCTGGAGGGTTCCCCGCAACGCGGCACGGTGATGGACGCACCGGCCCGCCGTTCAATCACGATGCCTTCAGACCAGCGCATACCCGCGCCCAGAGGTCCCTTGGATCACCGCATGGGGGAGCCACCACCACACCCAGTCCAACACCAGCCACCGCCATCCTCTGAACAATATGAGAGATACTACTCGGCGTCGCCAGGTCGCAGTCGCAGCAGACCCCGCAGCCATCAAGCCGACGGTGGACAAGCACCGCACCGCCGCCCGCCTCGGCCGGCGACTCGATTCCCCGACGCGTCCACGCCAGTTCCTCCCCCTGGATATCCGGGACCACCGCCCCCACATGGGCAGACACCCTACGCGTCCGCAGCATCGCACGGCTTCCGGTATGGTGACGACCGGCACGGGCTCCCGCCACCGGCCAGAGCGCGCTCTGACCCGTATGCTTACGACCGGGAGCGACGCTTGGCCTATGATCGTCGGTACGACCTGCACCGACGAGACCCCCGCGACGCGAGAGAAGACTTCCACGACCCTTACGACCTGCAATACCAGCGAGAGCCCCCCCGTATGGACCTCCGCGTCGACCCCCGTGATCCTCGCAGCGCTCGTGAGCCACGCGATCCCCGACGAGATGGGGGGCCTGGACCGCGGGTAGACGAGGCCTATGCATTTTCACGGGTGGTCCCCCCGAGCCATGTCCCCCTGAACGCTCCCCCCGGATCCCACCACCTCCACAGCCAACCTTCGCTGGACAGCCTGTGAGTACTGTGCCCGGCGTGCGTCACGCGGTGTGGTGAGCAAGTTGCGCAGGGGTTGGTAATTGTGGCTGGACGGGCTCCAACTACATTTTCTTATGGCCTACTCGGGCCAGGCGCGCTGCCCCGCTGCAATCAAGGCGCGCTCTGCACCCTTGCAGTCGACCTGGAGGCCTTTGGTGGCGGAGAGCTGACCATCAGCCCTCCCTGGCTCTCACCCCCGCCGCTGCCGCCGCCGCCGCCGCCGCCACAGTCGCCGTCCCAGCAAGGACCTGGTGCGTCATTTCCGCCGCTGCCACCTCCAGCCAACCTCCCGGGGCTGCCTGGATTCACCTCATCACCACCCCGAAGCCCGGCTCGGTAAGTGTGCACTCTCCGCTTAATTGCATTTTATTGCTGTTTAATCTATTTTATTGGTAACATTTCGTTTCATCCTCCCGCGCCGCCATGTTCCTTGCCATGTTTCCGCTTCCGTCTACGTCTCCGTCTTCTCATTCTTGTTCTTTTTTTTTCTCTTGTCCACATTTCAATGGCCAGCCAGTGTCCCCGACACTGTTCCACGTCGTTTGGTCCCAGCTGACAAGAAATGAACAGCCATACCGAGCCGCGCAAGTTTATCACCCCCGCACCGCCGTCCCGCGACGTGTCGCGATGGCACATTGACACTGCCGAGGCATATCGCCGTGGCTACGACGACGCATTGGCAGACATTGCAGAGGGTTCTATCACAGTCGATGGCGTAGTCCGTGAGTTTCTACTTGCTCTGGTTGCGTGGGAACAGCAGCGTTGGTCTGGAATTCTCCCTTCGGCCATTGGTTGTGTCAGACGCGTTATTGCAATCTAGGCTATCTTTACTCGGTCCCAATGGCTAACATCCCAGACTACCGTGTCCCAGTGAGGCATCCAGAACGAAGTCGGAGATACATGGACAAGTACCCCGATGGACGTCCATTTTCTGGCTATGGCGAACCCCACGACCCGTACGCCGATCGACGCGCTCCCCCGCCCGCAGGCGGACCCTCCAACATGGCACCACCGTTTGGCGGCCCCAACCCATATCTGGGCGACTACGGGTCGCCTGCTGCGAGGCCCCACGGCATGCCGCCCGGCTTCGCCGGGTCTCCGCCCCACAGCCACTATTCTCACCACTCAATGTCGCACGGCCGTCTCACGCCCGTCGAGCACCATGGCCTTCCTCCGGCGGTCCCACCCGTTCCCATCCTCCCAGGACGCGGCATTATCAAAAGTCCGCCCGGGACGCAGACATCGCAGATGCGCCACCGCCAGATCATCTCGTGTCACACCTGCCGGACCCGCAAGGTCAAGTGTTCCGGCGGCCAGCCATGCGAGGCGTGCATTAAGATTAAGCGCACGGCCGAGTGTGCCTACGAGAAGACGGTCCGTCGGCGGGGCAAGGGCAAGAAACACGACGAGGGTGGCGACGGGGAGAATGTCGACGGAGGCGAGGGGAACTGGAACAGCGACAACGACAAGCCGAGTCAGGAGTCCAGCAGCACTCCGAGCCTCCAGCAGAGGCCCGCCGTGCCGCGCGGCGCGAGCGAGGACGGGGGTGACGTGAAGAGAGAGCGTGTCGACGGATTCTTCCAGAGCACGAGGGATGACTTGACGGCACGGAGGGACGGGGAGCACGAGGAGAATGCGCGCATGAGGCACGGGGAGCACGGCGAGTATGACCCACGTCTAGTCGCCAAGCGTGACTTTCCGCCCGATATTGACAAGGGTCGCGACAAGAAGCGGGGGCGGCCATCGAACACGCGTGGAACGACGGCTGACGAAGGGTGACTTGCCTTCGTGGCTCGCCCGGCTACGGGCAGAGGACACAAAGACCAGTTGCATATCGCAGAGACACCCAGTTGCGGCTGCACATTGCCGGTTGCTGGTGCTAGTGGCCCGTCTATTTGACAAGAACGAGTGAGATCAGTAACAGAGGTCCGAGGTCCGAGGCACACCCAGCTGCGACCGATCGCGTCGCCGTGGCATTTTTTACTCGCCCAAATGCCCCACGCCGCTGGTGCCAGTGAGGTCGCAGATGGCGCGAGTGGGCAGGTGGACAGGTGGGCAGCGAGGCCGCGGTCGCCTGATAATACATTGATTCATGCATATACTTTAACATTAGTTTCGTAATGGCGGTCATTGTTTAGCTCTGCGTCTTCGTCACCGCAACTAACCGCTGCGAATGCCGCATCCCGTCCAAACGTAACCAATTCTGGACCCCCTTTGGCATTGACATCCGAGAAGGGGAGATATCGCACACCCTTTCAAGGCGCCACGACCATTGCGAGTGCCCAGGCCGGCCTGGACTGGGAGTGTGCACGCACCCAGTCGGCAGCGATAGGCTGTAATTCCTATCAGATCCAGTCCAAGACCGCCCTCGCCGTGCCCTCGCCTTGCTGTCGCCGCGCCTTGCTGTCGCCGCGCCGTCGCCGCAGCCGGCGAGCAGCCTCGCCTCGCAGTGCCACATTCCCGGCACTATCTGGCCTCCAGCCCAAGGACCTAAGCGAGTAGCTAGCTCCACTACCCTCTCAGCCACACTGCCGTCCTCCGCAAAACTCGCCCGTTTTGCGTGCGAGGCGACCACTTACGACACAGCCGCAACTGCGCGATCGGACCTGCATCGGCGTATCGGCGGCGGTGCTGACGGCGTGCTGGCACCGCGACTCAAACTTATGCATTTTTTTTTTAATTCCTGACAGTGCCGGACCCGAAGAGGCAATCGATAGCCGACGCTAGCCGCTTCGTATCAGGAAATTAACGCCGCGCCATGAAAAATGATAAAAATACATGGAAAACCAGCGCTCTCGCCTCACCCAATGCACAGGCGGCAGCACAGCAGCACGAGTGCAAGGCCACAGAATCCCCTATGCAACCACTGCGACTCGGCGCTGCATGGGCGCCGCTTGCCGTCGCGGCCCCTTCTCGCCTCCGACGTTCCCCGCGTGGAAACCATACGCCGCATCTGAGGGCCGAAAATAAGCTTGAAAAATGGCTGAGATCCCCAATGTAAGGTTCCTAGGAACGCGGGTATGCTGGAGCCGCGCGTGCCGGCGCGGTGTGCAGTTGCTGCCACCGTCTCTACTACCCCATGCATGAGGAGGCAGTAAATGCAAAATTGCAGTCTGTGCAGCGCTGAGCAGGGATGGTGTTTTCCACGTCTGGGTAGGGCTGACATCTCGCTGCGAGACGCGACGCGGATTTCGCACAGCGAGTTGGCATCTGCGCGTGTCGGCATCCTGGAAGCGATGACACCAAGCTGCCGTACGGAGCGGGGAACCCGTCAGAGTGGCTCTGCCCTTCCCCCGTGGTGTTTCCCAAAGGAATAAAATGGGAAACGAACGGTGCGTGGACATGTCTCCGCATGCCGATTAGCGTCGACAACGACAGCAGGATGGGACTGGGCAGGGGACGAAATTTGAACACCCGACTAGCAGGCAGTATGACGTCGCCTGCTAGATAGCGACAGAAGGCAGTGAGATGATGGCAGCAACGTTCCGACTGCGCGCCTGCTGCGCTCATCGCTCCTCAAGAGGATGGCGTGCCAGGGGCAGTAGGACGCGAGAGTCGGGCTCAACCAGCCCGACCGGACCCGCGCTGCGCTGCGTCGCCGCACTAGGTCTCAATGCCCAGATGTGCCTGTGGTGCTTCTGTAGCTGTGCTCGGCTAAGCTTGTTGCTGCCTCACGTCCGGTCCAACTCTGGACGGATCCCCTTCCACAGCATGCTCAGTATCAACGCGCAGTGAGCGGCCACCCTTTCATAATTCGCTCGTACCCGGGCAGGTAATCCACCACGAAAACCGCCAGGCCAATCCACACTCTGGGATAGCCACGTTTCCCTTGCTGTTGCCAGGTGACTGTCAAGTACGCTCGAACATTTCATAGCAGCAGTTGTGGCCAGCTGGGCAGCCACTCACGACACCATTGGGCCGGACCACTCATGGGATACGAGGCATTTTGCAGCCGGTTTGCAATCGAGGCTGCCCTCTGCACCCTAAGCGTCAGGCTCAACCGAGAACACGCTTGGCCAACAAGAAACAATAATACTTTTCGCCCCTCTCTCAAAGTGGGGCCACCAGCGTTGCGACAACTCTCGATGTGACTTGCCAGACACAGTCCCTCCAAAAGTGCCGTCGACGAGGGTAGCTTGCGACTGTTGTGTCTGGGAATGTGCTGGGGACGTTGGAAATTCGTACCGAGAGGTCCAAGAGCCCGGGTTCTTGACGTTTATCCCTACAGGGCAAGGAACCTCCCTTGTGTACCAGAACAACAGCGCCATGTTCAGAAAAAAACGCGCCCAACGCTCAACGACCTGCCTGTATTTGGGGTGGTAACTTTGATGTTACGCCTCAGCCCAAGGGCGAGCCTAAAGGCGATGAGACTGTCATTTCTTTGTTAGGAAGCCACGTCGTTGAGCACCTCCGCTATGCCGCTACAACTACATGAAGTCGTCATCGCTCCAGTCCTCTTTGGCCCCCTCAATCGCCTCCTCGGTAAACATGCCCTCGTATGTGCGCTGTGACTTCTCCTGCTGCCACTTTGCCTTCTGTTCGTCTGCCGCTCGTTGCTGGGAAAAGTGCTATTAGCCGTGTGCTTGTGTACTAGTTGGCTCCGCATGGCTGATGCCACGTCGCTTCTGCGGGCATCGGCACAAAAGAGTCTAACGTCAGGGAGGCCCGCGGCCGCCAACCGTGACAGAAAGACGGGGAAGAATGGGGAATAAGCTGAAGAGGAGCAGAGGGCTGGGGCGCGCAGGGGTGGGCATTCATGGCAAGGGCAAGGAAGGGCGGTGATGACGGAGATGACGCGAGCAAACCTTCTCGCGCCCGACCGGGATGACGAGAGGAGATCAACAGCCTCGGCAAATATCCACACCTTACATCATGTGGGGCCAATGGCCGGAGCGGCGGATAGTACCACTGACAGCGCATGTGAAGCGGGGAGGGTGGTGGACATTACAGTCCGTTGCCAAGTGCGACCGTCGCACAACCGCCAGACAACACCCATCAACATTGATAACCACCCGGAAAAAATGGAAAACAGACACAGCAAGGCCAAGAACAAAAACAGGGAGACAGAAACCACTCACAGCTTCGATAGCCGCATTCTTCTTCTTGCGCCCCTCGGCACGGAGCCGCTCTTGGCGTTCCGCCTCGTGGTCGACCTCGCGCTCGACCTTGGTCTTGTTCAGGCGGTTAACAATGGCATTGTCGCGCGTAGGGATTTTTACTGGCGGTGAGCATATGCTGACCGTGTTTGCCGTTCCGAAGAAAGAATGGAAAGGTGGACGGGGAGTGTGGGCGCAATGACGGGGTGCCAGAGCGCAAGCGTGGCAGCCCAGGGGCGACGGAGAGTGGTCCGAGAGGGCTCATCACCATAACACCCCGCGGCGTCGTGGAATTCCGGTGTTGGTCTCAGAATGTCCAGCGCCCTGGTCCCGTGGATGCTGAGAAGGGACAGAAAATGGGAAGGAGAGGACGTGTCTGTCCCACTGCGACGAGGTCACCTCTCTGTGGCCCGATCGGTGAGGCGCGCACAAGGCACCTCATACACCCATTCACTCTGCCTCTGTCTCGCTCCCTATCACTCAATACACGACACTTACCCCGCTTGACCTTCTTGTCAGAGTGGAACGACACCTGTCCAACAGCCATGTCTCCCGTTTTCTTCGTCGGTCAGCAAGGGCCGGAGCCAGTATCTGGTAGTCTACCTTGAGGTTGGTGAACGGCGTGTAGATGATCTAGACCCACAACCGTGTCTGCGTGAGCACGACGCCTCTGACCCATCCGTCATCCTACTGCGCACTGTGATGTTGTCTTTCTTGTTTCCTTCCCCCGTCAGCCAACTGCTCCACTGCAACCCAGAATCCATTCCGGAGACAAGCAAACGACGCACCCTCGATGCTGTTTGCCTTGACGAGTTGCGCCGCGTCATTGACGAGTGCTGCAGGGAGCGCGTCCCACTCCCCGTGCGGCTCGCCCTCACTCTGGCGGAGATAGACGTGGGCCGACGAGAGCTTGCTGCGCACAGTGTCAGATAAGGCTGTCCACCGTCCCCGGCTGCTGCAGCACGACGCACTCGACATGAAACCACACGTCCGTCGGGAGGCCGTACTTGAGAAGCTCTTCATCTGGCTGTCAGGATCGGACTGCGCACTCTGTGCAGCTTACTCTCCACCTTGTCCCGGCCCCTGCGGTGTCAGTTGTGGACGCCGCTCCGGCGAGCACGCTTACATGTAGATGGACACGGGCGGGCTCACAGCTAGCGGGAGTCAGCCGACACCGCGTTCCCGCGGTTCCACCTCGTTGCGCACCGTTAGAGGTAAAGAAGAGAACCATGCCTGCTCCGTGGTGCCGCCGTCGTCGCCGATGGTGTGGTCCGAGATGTTGTTGATGACGCCGGGCGCGGAAACCGTCTTCCTTTCGAGACCTCCACTTCAGGAATCGGCAGGACGGCTACATCCAAAGTTCCGGTCACGTGATATTCCACGTGGCACCAATATCGCCGCCCATAACGCCGGAATGTGGCTTCCTCTCCCTGACGGCATCTTGATTTCGCGTTCGGTCGACGCCAACATCCTCGCCGGCGTCAACAACATCATCCTCAACCTCCGGCTCGTTGTTGGCAACAACACAACAGCATCGGGACATCCCCTCCTCATCGCTCCAGCTCCCTGCACCATGGGCGACGTTCCTGCCGCGCTCCTGCGGCCCTTTGACCTCGCGAGCCCCGTCTACTGCAGCTCGGGGTCGTCGTGCTCGGCGGCCCGCATCGTGGAGCGCCGCGCCGCGGCCGGTGGCGAGCTCTTCTTCGACCGCCTCCTCGCGTTTGCCGGCATTGACGGGCCGAGCATGTATCCGCCGACGTCGCCCAGCGCGCTGCGCCGACTGCTGTCGGCAATCCACGAGGCGGGCATCGACCGGCTCAAGCGCGACTGCTTCGTGTACTACCTTGCGCGCGACGCCGACGCCACTGCCGCAGACGCAGAACCGGCAGCGGCACCGAATGGGGACATGGAGGTGGACGCGGCGTCGACGTCCTCGGCTGCATCTGGCAGCGGCGGACCATCGCGCGCCGCGACCTTTGCGCGCTCGCGCTGTCTCCCGCGCACCTGGCGCACGTACATGGACGGCTACTGGTACCTCGACCACGGGCGGTGGGACAGCGCCGTCGCGTGTTTGCGCGACCCGTGCCTTCCCGATGTCGACTTTGTGCGCGACGTCGTCAGCGTGCTCACGACGCAGGTCTCGCCGCCTTCGCACGCGCTCGCGCTCGCACACGCGTTCCTCCAGCCCCGCGCCGCTGTTGGCAAGCTCGGGAGCCAGGAAGAGGCGGACGCAGACCTTCTCGGCACGACGAGCGTAGCGGGCATGGCCGCGGCGTTTGACACGATCCGCGCACTGGGCGCCGAGGCCGAGCGCAAGGACGCGCGCGAGGCGGTCTGGTGCTGGGCGCTCGGCGCTCCGCGCTCGCCGGCAGGCAAGGGCGCGCACACTGCGCAGCCCCGCGCGCTCCGCCAGCTGCTTCACCTCGTCCTGTCGGACGAGGAGCATGAGCACCTCGTGGAGCTGCTAGCGCATCCGCCGCGCGACATTGGCGCCCCAGCCCGGTCCCTCTTGCACGACCTTGTCACACTGCGGTTAGTGCATGCGGGCAAGTACGAGGAGACACTTGCCCTCGACCGCGAGCTGGCGGGCACCGACACTGCGTCCGCTGCCGACCGTCAGCGCCGGCGCGAGATGGTTCGCGAGTTCATCGACATTCTGCCCGCGGCACAGCGCCGAATCCTGCTTGGCGACCGCCTCACCAACGGCGAAGCCGAGGACGTCGACGTCGACATGTCGGGCTCATGGGTTGACGTGCAAAAGGAGGCGGACGCGGAAAAGGCGAAGCAGGCGGCAACAGCAAAGGCGCAGCAGCAGGAGAAGCAAGCAATCACCGCCGCTCCGGCAACGCCTGCGCCTGCGCTCACGGCACCCACCCCGATCCGTGCACCAGCCTTCCGCAACATCCAGGCGACCAGCACACCTACCCGTGCTGGTGCGTCGTCGCCTTTCGGCGGCCCTCCCCGTTTCCCAGCCTCGCCGGCGATTCTCTCCCCGCGCCCACCGGGATCGCGCACTTCCTCACCACCGCGCCAGCCTGTCGCACTTGCTACGCCCGCGCGCTCCGCCCCTACGTCTCCGGAGCTCTCCGCCCAGCTCGCCCTGCCTGCCACCCCCGGTGCAGGTCCCTCTGGTACCACGCCAACCGTCCCCGCCTCGGCACTCCCCGCCGCACTTCGCCCGTCGTCGCCGCCGCGTGCCGTCGCTGCCGCCTCCCCGTTCCGCCCGCCGGCCTCTGCCTCCAAGCCGGCAGCTCGCAAGCCCAAGCGCGTCATCGATGACATGCCCACTCGCCGCTCCTCGCGCCGCGTCGTCGATCACTCGGCAGATGAGGACGCCGACGGCGATGCGCTCATCCGCGCGCCCTCGGAGCCGCCTATCCCAGAGGACCACGTCGCGGCGCCAGTGTCCGTGCCTGCATCCGCGCCTGCGCCGACACCCGCGACGACCCGTCGCTTGCGCCGCGCAGCCGCATCGCGTGCGGAGCCCGCCACGGAGGAGAGCGACCCAACGCCGACGAAACGGACCACGCGTGGCGGGCGCGCTTCCCGTGCCTCCACGGTTGAACCGGACCACGGCGGTGACGCCGACGATCTCCCGATCCCAGGCAGCTTTGTCGCTGAACGTCCTCCTGTCTCCACGCGCTCGACGCGGAATGCCGCCAAAGCCGCTCTGGACGACCCCGAGCCCGCGCCCGAGATGAAGCGAGCCAAGCCGCGCGTCGCAAGCGCTACCACACGCCGGACGACACGCGCCATGAGCGAGGCGACCGACGACGGCGCGCCCGTGAGCGCTGCCTCCAGTGGGCCCGCACGCCGGACCCGCCGCGCGGCGGCGGCCGCGAGCGAGAGAGGGTCCCCGACGCCAAGTGTGGCGTCGAGCGTGGCGTCTCCACCAGCTGCATCAACGCGGCGGACGCGGACAGCGCGCGAGACAAGTGCGACCCCGCGTGCGACGCGAGCGCGCAAGGCCAAGGCCAAGGAGTAGGCGGACGCGACACCGTGGGCGATGGCGCATGGCACGCGACCTGGCGACTCGTGTCTTGCCCTGGCATCTCCGCCGCTTGCTTCGCGCCGTAGTGAGGTCTGCGCACCAGACCATTTTCTTGCTCTCTCTCATAGATCATCCATTTCATAGCCAGAAGCAACAACCATATTTTCATGGACCGCAAGAGCCGCGAGCGAGCCGCGAGGTGCGAAACACGCTCGTTTGGCACGGCTCCGGCAAACGCACCCGCCGCAAGAGACAGCGCTACCGTGCCATGTCGCAGGCAGCATCATTGTGATCGGATGCATGTCATCGGGGGTTACGAACAGAACAGGAGGGAGGAGATTAAAACAGGGGGCGGTGCCAGCCGTGCGGGTCTGCGACGTGGCAGATGGCACAGGCGCGCAGGTAGCTCTATTGCCTAGCGGCATTTAAATCTGGGCGTGTGAGTGGGACTGCGAGGCGACTGACGCGTGACGTACGTATTGGCTGAGCCAGCGGAAGCCCTCGCCGTAGCCCTGGCGGTAGACCACTGAGCACATGAAGACCTCGATGGGGCGGATGTCACGAAGGGGGACCTTGCCCTGTGGAGCTGGTTAGCTGCGAGGCTCGCGGTGGGGCTGCAGTCGGAGAATCACCTTGCCAGTGGTCTGGTAGAGGCCGAGCGAGTGGCGGAGCTCCTCCTCGGAGACGGCACCCTGCGCGTCGATCTTGTTGCCAAAGATGAGGAAGGGAACGTTGGCGAGCGCCTCGATGGAGACTGCGGTCAGCGGTCGCGCTTCGCGGTCGGGCTCCGGTGGCCCGCAGGCGCGGCTACTTACGCAGCGAGTCGAGCTCGGCCTTGCTCTCAGCAAAGCGCTCCGTGTCCGTCGAGTCGACGAGGAAGACGATGCCGTCGACCTCGGGGAAATAGTCGCGCCAGAGACGACGGGCCTGCAAGTGTCCGCCGAGGTCGTACGTCGTGAAGCGCACGTTGCCGATCGCAAGCTCCTCGGACGTGGGGTGGAGCGTGGGCTGGAGTGTGGCGAGGCGGTCGTTCTTGAGCATGTGGAGGAGGGTC
This sequence comes from Apiotrichum siamense, assembly GCA_023653615.1. Classification (NCBI taxonomy): domain Eukaryota; kingdom Fungi; phylum Basidiomycota; class Tremellomycetes; order Trichosporonales; family Trichosporonaceae; genus Apiotrichum; species Apiotrichum siamense. The sequence continues at coordinate 38,576 of JALJEG010000070.1, forward strand.
TGGGCGCGTGAGAAACAGGCCGGAGAACGGAGAACACGGGCGAGATAAGAGATGACGTACGGTCTTGCCGGCGTTGTCGAGGCCGAGGAACAGGAGCTTGGCGTCTGGGGGGTAGGTAAGTGAACAGCAACTCGGCGGTGGATCAACCGCGACTCGGCGGTGGCCCAACCCCAACTCCATGGGCGTTGGTCGCCGCGGTCCGCGCGCCACGCACTCTTGTTCATAAGACCTGCAAGTGTCAGTGTCCTGGGTATCTAATGTTGCCGATCACTCACCCAGCTGGGCAAGGACGTCCCAGAACCAGTTCTGCGCCGTGGGTCAGTATTGCCGCTCGTGCAGCGCACCCGGGGCTGGCGACGGCGGGCCGCGGCAGGTGCTGCGGGAGCTTGGGGGGGACAGGCGGGGGCTCGCGAGACTGGGTGGAGCGATTCGACATGAGGCAGTGCCTGTTGGCCACCCAACGAGCGTCCGCGTGCGGCCGGGTTCGGCTGTCCAAGGACGCGTCCTCGGCCGACCAGCTTGCTCGCGCCGCGCAGGCCAATGCGATCCGCACCCCGCGCCGCCCGTTGCCCCCGCGCCCAATCCGCCTCACGCCCCGCGCCGCGGTCGCGGACCTGTGCCGCCGGATGGATCAAGTGACGCACAAGGATGAACATGGCGGGCGATGTCGAAAAGCGGCGGGTAAAGGCTGAAAACTGAGAAAATGACACAACTCGCGTCGGGAGGGAGGTGCTGGGCCGGACGGGGACGAGTTCGGCGGGCTGTCTAGGGGGAGCTGAGAGACGGAGAGACGCAGAGAGACGTGGAGGATGGGGTGGACGATGGTGAGGACGGGAATGAAAACTCCGTGCGCTCCGTGCTGGCACTCATCACCCGCCGGGCAATCCAAGCGGGATGCCACGTGGCCCCCCGGCGCCCGTGGGAGAGTAGCGGAGTTCGATTCCGCTCTCCGCTCCGGGGGCTCCGCACTCCTCCCAGGCAATCCAGGCCGATGCCACGTTGCCCACGTGGCGCGCCGTCGGCCGTGGGAGAGTAGCCAAGTTTGATTCCGCCCTCGGCACGTGGCGGGGCCCCGCACCCACCCCTTCCCGGACGGCCGGACTCGAGTCGCAATCATCCCCAACTCCATCGAGGTCGGGTCGCATCTCTCCTCTGCATCGTCCACCATCACCTCGTGCACAATGACCGGCACCCCCACCCCGTTCCCAGGCAGCGCAGAACGGCCTGTCTGCGTCTTGTACGTCGAGCGGCGGGTACCGCGCTGACAGCAGCTGCGCGTCGTCGCCCGGAAACGTGCCCCTGTACACGACCGCGGCGGCCGCGCTCGGCCAGGCGCTTGCGGCCGCCAACATCCCCGTCGTCTATGGCGGCGGCAGGCGGGGCATCATGGGTACGTTTGGTGTGTTGGGATGTGCTGTCAGCTGTTGTGTATCCGGCCGTGCTGCCAGCTGTTGTGTACTGGGCCGTGCTGCCAGCTTTTGTGTATCGCGCTGTACTGCCACGGCCCCTGCCGAGGACGCAAGCCTGGAGCCGAAGCACGCACTGCGGACGCACACTGACACAACCCGCAGGCGTCGTCTCGCAGTCCACTCTTCAGGCAGGCGGCAACGTCCACGGCGTGCTCCCCAAGGCGCTCGTAACGCGCGCCTCCGAGTTCACCCCCGCGCCCAGCTCAGCCTCCACCCCGCCGCCTGGCGCCACGTCCAGCTCGGGAGCCAAGCCCAGCGGCATCATCACCCCCTCGGGCGCGGTCAGCGCTGAGGGCAAGGGCGCGGACCTCCTTGCCGTCGACTTTGATGGCCGCTTGACGATGGAGGTTGTGGGCAGCATGCACGAGGTGAGTGGTGACACGTCCCGCTGTCCTGGCGCCGGCAATTCCGCGGCGTCGCCGAGGCGCGCCGCACAGCGCTTGTTCTGCGGCATGACTGCTGGCGACCACGACCGAGTGATCGCAGGCGCGTTCCGGCGCATGCCGCCGCTATCGCTATCTGCCATCTGCGACGGAGACTGTTGTGAGGTACCGTTCCACAACCCGCAGGAAGCGTCGCCGATACCGTCACCAGGGCGCGGCTCCATCTCTTGTCCCTGTGCCTGACTGACGACCTTCCGCAGCGCAAGGCCAAGATGGCGAAGCTGTCTACGGGCGGCTTCATCGTCCTGCCTGGTGGCTTTGGCACCTTTGAGGAGCTGATGGAGATGGTGACATGGAACCAGGTGGGCGACCGCACCGCGGGCCAACGCACCGCACGAGGGCTAGCCGAGGTCAGACTCACTCTGTCTGCCGGGCCCTGTGGGGGAGAATGGGCTGCTGACGCCGCAGATCGGCATGCATGCGCTGCCTGTCATTGTGCTCAACGGTGGGTGGCCCTAGCGACCGCAAGTGGCAGACGCGCTGACCTGCAGTCGGCAACTTTTACACGCCCATGAAGGCGCTGATCGCCAACGGCGTGCGTGCGGGCTTCATCTCGGAGAAGAACGCACAGCTCGTGCAGATTGTCGACCTCGGAAGCGAAGCGGACAACGAGTCCGAGGAGCGGGGCGCCGAGTGGGGGCCGCTCGCCCTCAAGACACTCCAGGAGTGGCGGTTCCCTGTGAGTCGCCGCGGCGCCGACTCTATGAGAACACTCTAACACGACACAGAACGGCGCGGGCTACGGCTTCAAGTGGGATGAGGAGAAGAAGGCGAGCTAGACACGTCCACACCCGTAATGCGCATGCATTCTGACATTGCGCTAGACTTCTGACCAGGTGCAGGCCCCGGGGGCAGGCACAGCCGGTGCTGCTGCCTCGTCTGCTGCCACCACCGCCGCCGCCACGGCTACGGCGACGGCCGCTGTTGCAGCCGACGCCGAGGTCCCGTATCTCTTCAGCACGGGGCGCTACACGAGCCCGTCCGCTGCGCGCACGCAGGTGACCCAGGCGCACATCCCGCTGTGGCCGTACCACGTCGCGCGGCTGCGGCGTGCCCATGGGCACTTTGCGGAGGCGCCCGGGCCAGCGGGCGCGCAATGGGGCGAGTGGGTCGGCGACGCGGAGCTGTGGGAGGCCGTGAGGTCGGCGGTGCAGGCCAGGGAGGATGAGGGGCGGGGCGACTGGCGGGTGAGTCGGCGTGGGAGTGGGGGGCTATCAGATGGGCAGTGAACGGCCTGGGACGCGCGCATCCGGCACAGGAAGCCAGAGTCGTGCTGCCTTCGGCGCCTGCGCCTGGGTCGGTCGGCGCCTCTTGTGTCCGCGACTGGCGTTGACGCCGCCCTAGCTGCCGAGGCGATGGCAGGCGCCGAGCGAAGCTCCCCCGAAGTCTCGAGGGCATAACGGTGACCAGGCCGCCTGAGACTAACGCCAGATCCGAATGGTCGTCCACGCCGGCCCGCGGCTCGAGATCCAGGTCGTCCCCGCGCCGGCGGGCATCGGTGAGTCCGAGTCGCACGGCAACCCGCCTGCACCCCCATCGGCGTGTGGCTCAACCTGTCGTCCCCGCTCGCGGTCCACTCGCGCCGCGACACGGCCCACTCCCCGGCCCCTCCCCGCCCAGACCCAGCGCTAACCCTCCTCCCAGCCCCCTTCTCCTGGTCTCCGCCCGCGACCCCCACGCCCACGCGGCAGATGTACCTAGACACGACCGCCACCCCGAGTGCCGACCCGGCGTTCCTCGGGTACCGGCAGCACAAGACGGCCGAGCGCAGGGTATACGACGCTGCGGCCGCGCGGGCCGTGGCGGGCGGCGCGCCGGCGCACTCCGAGGTGGTGCTACACGCCGGCGGCGCGCTCCTCGAGGGAGTGACGAGCAACATCGCGCTCTGGGTCGCGTCGCAGGGGTGGGTAACACCACGTATTGGCGGCCCGACGCCCGTGCTCGCAGGCGCGATGCGCGCATACCTCCTCGACACGGGGGTGGTGCGCGAGGGCGAGCTGGGCGTCGACGACTGGGAGGCCGCGCGGCGGGAGGGGGGCCGCGTGATTGCATTCAATGCGCTGCGCGGCGTGTGGGAGGCCGAGCTGTGTGAGCTCTGAGCGCGGTCACGCGCCTGTCGGCGGTTATCTTATCAGCTGGGGATTATCTTATCAACCGGGGAAGGATGTGATGCGGCGGCACTGGCCTCGACGTCTCGGCACCAGCGCGCTCACACCCGTAAACAATAAGTTGCTACATGCGGGTTCCGTACATGCGGCTACTGAGGGTCCGTGGGAGTCAGAGAGACGGAGGGGGAGAGGGAGCGCCGTTGTCTAATGGGCCATGGCTATGGCATGGCATGGTATGGTATGCTGTCGCTTGAGGTCGCGTTCGTTTTGGGTGGGTGGGTTGCCCGATACACTGTATGGTTCTCTCCAGACGTCTAGGAATAAGCACAGGTGCCGGCGCGCAGCGCAAGCCGTTCAGCTGGCGGGCGTGGGCCAGAACGAGGCGATGGTGCCGACAATGCCAATGACCGTGGCGAGCGCGATCGCGACCCAGTCGTACCACTTCCAGCCAAACACGGCCGCGCCGGCCCAGACAGGAATAATGATGAGGGTGAGGCACGCGAACCCCGAGCCGAGGAGCGACATGAGGCTCTCGAACGAGGGGATGACGAGCGCGCCGACAACCGACAGGCAGGCGAGTAGCACGCGAATGCACGGGCGCAGGATCGCCTTGGTGCGCTCGCGACGCTCGTGGCGCGTCTCAGCAAACACGGAAAAGGTGCTGGCACCGGCGGGGTCGAGGAGCGACGAGCCCGGCTCGGGCATGTACGCGTCCGCGTCGTCGCTCATGTTCGACACGGGCGAGCCCGGGCGCGTGACGTAGCGCGGCGTCGGGGCCGTCTGCGGGATGAGGACCGTCTTGTGCAGGCCAAACCAGCCGAACACGAGGTCGGCGAGCTGTAATTAGTAAGCTGGCACTGGGGGACTGGCAGACGTACCGGACGGATACCCAGGGCAATCTTGGTGAGGGGGTTAAGGGCGACCATCCAGACGGCAATCTTGGAGAGCAGCGGCGAGAAACCGGGCGTGCGCGCGAGGTCCTTGCTGACCTCGTCGCTGACGTTGGTGCCGTACATGAGGTAGCCAAAGATGCCGACGATAAAGTAGACGACCATGGCGATCGCGTATGCCAGCTCGCAGACGCGGTCTGCCTGTTTGGGGTTCTTCATGTCGTGCACCAGGTTGGGGATCAGGCCGTGTCCTGGGGATTAGCACATGGGGGGAGGCAGGGCAGAGTGGACTGGGGAGCCGGCAGGGCAGAGTGGACGCGACAGGGCAGAGTAGACTGGGGAGCCGACGGGGCAGAGTGGACTGGGGAGCCCACTTGTCGGGGAGCAGCACAGTCCGCACTCAGCGGAGGCTCCCACTCAGCGACGCCCCGCACTCAGCGACGCTGCGCGCTCTCACACGCTCCCTCGCGGCGGCACTCACCTCCGAAGCCTGAGATCAACAGACCAAACACGGTCGCAAGCTTGACCCAGCCGTGGGCAGGCCAGACGTCCGTGGGCGCGGGCTCGCGGATGCTGCCAGGGGTGTGCGGCGTAACAATACCGGTAAAGATGAGGATGCCGACGAGCATCCAGGTCGACGCAATGCCGAGGCCGGACGAGAAGGAGAGGTAGCGCAGAGGCAGGAAGGTGGTGGGAATGACGACGACGAGGCCGACGACCTTCCACTGGTTGGACGTGTAGATGGGCCAGACAGCCTCGAGCGAGTCGGAGAAGAGGACGACGAGCGCGATGCTGTCCGTCAGCGGTCGTTCGGCAAGCGCGGGCTTGCGGGTCGTACTCACACCCAAGCACAGATCTCAAAGACAAACAGGACCGTCACAATCTTCTCGCCGCGCTTGCCGAGCGCGTATCCAATGACATCGGTAAAGTTGCGCATGCGGCGGTCGCGCTCAATGATGCGCAGGAGAATCTTGAGGCTACAGGGGTTAGCATGGGGGGACGGCGAGCGCGCGCGTTGCTCTTGGCCGTATGGGCAGCTGCGGTAGCGCCGGCGTAGACACTCACGTCCAGAGGGTGACGGCGCCGACGAGCGCGAGGAATAACGGGCCGAGGACCCAGCCCGAGTGCGCGATCGCGATGGGCGTCGCGAGGAGGCCGGTACCGATGAGGTCCCCGAGGGTGTTGAGGAGCTGGGCATGGTGAGTAGTGCACTGGTGGGGGGCGCGGCGCATGGGCGTGGCCACGGCGAGGTGAGATCGTGCCGAGTGGGTGTGCGCTGTGCCTTCTGGGCTAGTCGCTGCCCGCGCGTCGAGGGCCGCAGGCAGCGTGCAGACCGTCCTCGGCAGCACCGCTCGCGACACGCCTCCGCGCGCGCCGTCATGGGCCCACTCACGGTCTGGTTGAACGTGCTCTTTCCCGGCTTCCAGACCTCGACCTCGCGGCCGTCATCGTCCTCGTCGCTGGGCGGGAGGTACGTGTACTCTGCCGGCAGCGCCGGCGTCTTGATAAGGGGCGAGGTCTCGGACGGCATTGCGGTGGTGGTTGTGGTGGTGGTGAGGAGGTGAGGGTCGAGCAGAATGGTGCCCTGCGGAGGTTGGGGGGGGGGGGGGGGGGGTCTCAGGGGGGGGGTTCGGAGGGGGGCGGGCGGAGCGGGAGGCGCCGCGCGGGGGAGGGGGCAGAGCAGAGATCAGATCGAGTAGAGTCGCAGGCAGTCACAACACGTCGAGGACACTGGTGGTGGAATAGAGTCGAGGATACCGTGGTGGACAAGAGTCGACAAGAAACATTGAGATCGCAAACCCTCTGCCGCAAAAAGTCGAAAAGCCGCCCTGGCCGCTGCCTCCGGCCACCTGTCACCGAGGTTCCTGCGCAGTGGTATCCCTCGCGCAGCCCACGAGCTCATCATGCACGACAGCTCGGAGCTGTCGACCGTGCTCTTACGGCAGCGGGGCCTGAGCTGGGCACGGGGTTGCACGAGGGCTGGTGCGCGCTCGAGCAGGGGAGGGCCGGGGGCGGTACGTCACCAGCGCAGAATTTTTCACGCGGGACTTGCGGAGCACATATGGCGTGCTGGTGCGCGATGTGGGGGTGCTGGGATCGAGCGAGCAGAGCGACGCCGAGCTCCGGCGGCGACCAGACGGCGAGCGCGATGGAGAGAGAGAGAGACGACGACACGGGAGATGGCCGTCGATGGCATCTCCGTCAAGCGCCATTCCGCGATAGCTGTCGTGCAAAAATGTATAGTGGTACAGTACAAGTACGATACGAAGGGCATGCTCCATGGTCCGATGACGGCGCCGTCGCCGCGTCCCCCGTCGCCGCCTCCACCCCCACCCCCCCTCCCACACAAGGCTACAGATAGCCCGCGCCAGCACTGTCAAGACGAGCGCGGACGTCGGTGGTCCCCGATCCAACACCGCCGCCAGAACCAGAACCAATACCAGACACAAAGTCCGTCCGCGCGCCGCCTCCCCTTCCCGCCCCCGTCGCCGCCTACTCCTCGGGCGGCGCGAGCGGGCGCATGATCATTGACTCGAGGCCGGCCTTGGACACTCTCCGCCCAGGCTGCAGCGTGACGCGGTCGACGGGCGTGCTGGGCCTGTCAGCTCGGCCGCACCGCGGACCCCGAGACGGCCCTCTCCCCGGGCTCGGCTCCACCCACGACTCACCGTCGAAGCACCCACTGCCCGTTCTTGCGCACCTCAATGTCCGGGTTCGGCTTGCGCCGCAGCCGGTGGCTCGCCTCGGGCGCATGCTCGCCCGGCGCCGGCTCCTCGGCGGGCCCTCCGCCGCCAGCGGGAGGCGCGTCCCGCGCGTCACCGAGCCACTCGCTGCCAAACTCGGGAGGCAGTGACTCGCGGGTGTACCGCGGCCCGAGGCGCGGCTCGCGATGCACCAGCCGTGGTGACCCGGGCGTACCGTTGCTCCCCCCGGCGCCAGCGCCCGCGCCGCCAGCACCGGGTGGCGCCTCCGGCTCGTCGGGGTCGTCGTCGTGGTCGCGCCCCGGCTGCTTGTGCCCCAGCTCGGCCGTCTCAAACTCCATGAGCTCGGCAACAAAGCCAATGTTGGGCGAGATGCCGTGCCGCCGCTCGGCGACGTACTGATACGACGTGTGCAGCGTCCATGCGTTGGCGTGGATGAGGTACGCGAGGACGACCGTGACGGAGCGCGACTTGCCGGCCTTGCAGTGGACGTACGTGGGCGACGAATGCAGTCGCGCGTCGTCTGCGGTTGTCAGCTCCTGGCGCTCCTGACGCTCCCGACGGCGCGACGCGCAAGCGCGACACATACCCAGAAAGCTGCATGCGTCGCGGATGCCCTTGCCGACGCCCGACTCGTCGATGCTGTCCTTCATCGGGATGCGGTGGTACTTGTCAAACACGTCGCGGAGGTTGAGCCCCTCGTCGTCGTCACACTCGATTGCGACGTTGAGGATGCGCCGCACCCCAAGGGTCTTCAGCTCGTCGACGTCGGCCTTGGTGGTGATCTCGGGGCCGAGGAAGAGGAACGATGGGAGGATGGTGGATATCTCAATGGGCGGCGCCGGCAGCCGCGCAATGGAGCTGCCAGACACGGAGGCGCGCGGCGTCGGCGGGGGGAGGTTGATAAAGTTGCTGGGCGCAGCAATGGGCGTCCCAGAGTGGAGCGAGTTGCCAGTCCACGGCTCGCCGGATGGGGGCGCAAGGGAGCTGGTCCTTGCGCCTAATGCGCTGCTGCTGGCAGTGTTGATGTTGAGCCCGCCTGAGCGCGCGCCGGTGAACGGCAGTGCGCTCTGCGGGCCTGTGGGTACTCTGGAAGACCCGACGTCGATCGTCAGGCCGCCCATCTTGGGTTTGCCTGTGCGTGAGTGTCGCGGCATGGGCAGCTGCCGTTCTTGAGAGGATGGCGCTGCAGCGGCGAGGTTGAGATGCAGCTTTGGCGGCTGCCGCGGGGTGGTCGTTGACGGCATGTTGATGCTGAGCATGGGCAGATTGCGGGGACTGGTGTTGAGCGAGACCTGGGGAAAGATTGCGGGGACGTTTGTCTGGCTCGGAGCTGGTGCAGAAGCGGCCGGCGACACGAGGAGCGCAGTGTTGACGATCGGTCGCTCCGAGGGCATCAGCAGCGGAGCGACGTCGGTCAGGACGACGGGGTCTGGGGACATGTCCGAGACGACTATGCGCGCCTTGTGGGCGAGCTCGGCGACGGCGGTCCACCCTCCATGGACGACGCGGACTGCGCCGTGCGACACGAGCGGCTCCAGAATGTCGGCCAGCGCATACGGCGCGTCCGTGTCGTCATTGTTGACGCCGACGACGACAATGTCGAGCCAGCGGTTGAGGTCGATGCTGTCCCAGAGCGCCTGTCCGGCGGTCGTGCTGACGTAGCGCGTGAGCGACACCCAGCCGGCGACGCCGGCGCGTGTCGTCTGCTTCAACAGGCGGTTGAGCAGGAGGGTCGGGATGGACACGTTGGCGGAGCGCTGGATGTGCCCGACTGCAAACTCCTCAAACAGGCGCGTGTCGACGACGAGGTACTGCGGCGACGCGCGGCACACGGCCAGCGCGGCCGCCGCCGAGACGGTGCGGCCGCGGTCGAGCGCAGACGACGGACACGACGTGTCCGACTCGCAGATCGACTCGAGGTCGTAGTCGCTCTCGCCGTGGCCCAGCGGGCGCTCGCGCAGGTTCTGCTGCATCGACCGGCGCAGGTTGGACAGGTCCATGAGCTCGGTGCTGATCGAGCTGTAGGCTGCCGCAGGTCAGCCAACGGACACTGGAGCTGCAAACGCCTTACCGCTGCTCGAGGACTTGGCCGTCGGGGGATCGGTCAGGTCGACTGTCTCGGGAATCCCGGAACCGAACTCGAGGTGGCTGGGCCGATGCCGTGGCGGTGGGGGCGGCGGGGGCGGCGGCGTCGGCGTCGGCGTCGTATGCTCCGCGGCGGCGCCGCCTAAACTCGGCGCGAGGCCGGACGCGCACCTGGCCTTGTTGCCCGGGAGGGGCCGGCAGTGGCCCGGCAGGGCGCGCGCGGCGCTCGCAAACGGGTGCGCTCGTGCCGGGGACGCGGCGTGGTAGGACATGTGGACGGACGCGGGCGAGTCGACGAGGGTGCCAAAGCCGAACGGGCCCGCCGGGGACTGCGGGGTGACGACGCTGTCGGACACGGTGGTGGCGAGCGAGCTGACGGCGCAGTGCAGCGGCGGCACGGCGTACATGCGCGCTGCCCACGGGTGGGGCTGCTCGTCGAGCGGCACTGGCGTGGCCCCCGGCAGTGGTGTGCTGGAGCCTGCACCGCCTTGGCGAGTCGGTGCCAGCGGTGAAAAGGGGGGTGGCCACGGCGGCTCGGCGGAGCGCGGCGGGGAGCGCGGCGACGAGCGCGGCGGGGAGCGCGACGGCGTTCGTCGGGGGGTGCGTCCGCTGCCGCCGCGGTCTCCGCTGGGCATGGGGGTGGTGCTCGACGGCGAGTCCCGGTGCCGCGGGAGATGTGCGCGGCTGCCGGGTGTCTCTGCAGGGGTCGGGGACGGGTTCCGGGAGCGCTACGCCGCAGATGGCGCGATCATGCAGAGCTGCGCGCGGGGGGTCGGGCGAGGGTCGGGCGTGAGGTCGTGGAGATGTCGCGGGGGAGATGGAGACGGAGACACAGTGGTGGACGTGAGGATGGAGGAGAAGGATGAGAGGATGTAAGGATGTTGGTTGTTGACGACAGAAATCGGAGACGGCTGGACGGGGGACCCGGCGGGGAGGACCCGGCGGGGGGCGGGTCGCTGTGCGGGCGGCCGACGGTGCTGCCGGCGGTGCTGCCGGCGGTGCTGCCGGCGGTGCTGTCGAGGCGGGAGGTGCCGGGGCGGGCGGCGACGGCGACGGCGAGAGCAGAGCGGTCGAGCGATGCGAGATGGACGATGAGGAGATGAGACGAGACACCAGCAGCCCCTGTCGCTGTCTCATGTCGCAGCCACTGCTGCCCTCACCACCCGACGCGTCCACGCAGCGAACGGTGCTGCGGCGGCGGCGGCGCTGCCGTCGGCGGGGCTGGCACCGCCGCGGCGGCGCGGTCGCCGATGGCCATGCGCGCTGCGGCGGCGGCGGCGGCAGCAGCAGCGGCAGCAGCGGCGGCAGCGGCGGTACCGGCGACGTCGGCGACCGCGGCCTGCACAGGCACATTCGAGGCGGTGAACCCCACATGTGATGCCGGCAGTGCCCCTCACCGCATCCCCTCACTGCATGCCTGACTGCATCCCTCACTGCATGTCCCCACCGCATGCGCAGCCGCTGGCGCCGTTGCCGAAGGCCGCCCATGCATGCTCGGCCTCGGCGCAGCGGACGCCGAGCGGGACGGGGGACGCGGGACGCGCGGTGGAGGGTGGCGGCCGCGGGGAAGGCAGCGTCGCTCGCCGTCTGCATCTCTCCGTCTCTCTCATCCTCATCGTCGTCCACCGCGTCGTCGCCGCCGCCGCCGCCGCCGGCCAGCCCGTCGGCCCGATGGTTCGTCGATGGCCAGCGGGGCCGCTCCGCCGCGGCGAGCGCACGGCCCAGCGGCCTCCACGCCTCCACCGCACGGTCCACCGCGGTCCACCGCGGGTCCCAGGGCGGGCGGGCTCGAAGCGTCCTCTGGTAGCGAGTGGGCATGGCGACGAGCACAACTGGCGTTCTCACCCGCGGCGTCGTCTTCCATTGCACTCTCTCTCTCGCCGCCGCCACCGCCGCCATGCACGCCCAGCCGCTCCACCTCCCGGCCGAGGTCGTCGGCGCCATCGTCGCGGCGGTGCCCGCGCCGGACACGCACACGCTCGCGACGCTCCTCCGCGTGAGCCGCATGATGTATGCCCTCGCCGCGCCGCGGCTCTACGCCGCCCTCTGCGTCACGGACACCAACCTCCCGCGGCTCCTCTGCGGCCTCCTCGACCCCTGCGGCGGCGCCGGAGGCGGGGGGGTACGCAACGGTTCGCCCTCGCCCTCGCCAGGCGGGCCCGCCGAGCGCTCGTCGTCCCACGACCCGCCGCCGAGCGCACCAGCGTACCCGTCGCCCGCCTCGGACGCACGCAAGCGCCACCTCCTTGCGTTAACTACGACTCTGACGATCCGCTCCGTCCCGGACCTCGACCTCGACCTCGACCTCGACCTCGGCGGCGACGGCGACGGCGGCCCCTCGCTCTCCGTCGACCCTGGCCGTCTGTGCCCCATGGACCGGCGCACGTTTCCCGCCGTCACGAGTGTGCTCGTGCACGCGCGCGTGCCGCATCATGACGGCCTCCGCTCGCGGCAGCGCCGAGAGAGCGCCGCAGCACCGACGCGGGGCCCGGAGGAGCACCCGCCGCGCGCGCGGTGACCCCCGAGACGGGGCCCGCGGCGGCGGCGGCCATGTCGTAGGCCGCCTGCGCGCCGCGCCGACGTCGTATGCCGCTGCGCGCCGTCCTCTCTTACTCTCCATCGCGAGCTCCCCTCCGTTTACGAATAACACGACCCACGACGATACGCTGCCGCTTCGCGCTTGCCGCTTCGCGCTTCTACGATCTCCAGTCCTCTTTGTCCCGTTGACATGCCTGCAAAGACCTCCCTCCTCAGTTGTAGCTCCGCCCGCATCCATTGTGTCTCTCTGCGGGTGCTCGTGTGCATGGCCTGGCCTCCGATGCCGCTGCAGTGCGCGACCCTGCCTCAACGCGCGCTGGGTCCGGCACGGGACGGCCCAGTCTCCTGCAGCCGCCGCGGTGTCGCTCGGACTCACAGCCATGCCGCTAACGCGACTCACAGCCATGCCGCTAACGCGACGAACAGCCATACATCTATCACGACTAACAGCCATATCTAACACTCCTCTACGCCTACCCTACCTACACGCCCGTCCACTCAAACGGCTCAACCTCAAACTCGGCCTCGCCCACCATCGTCTCCGCATCCGTGCCCAGCGCGGCGCGCCAGACACCCCCCCGGGCGACCCACGCCCCGCGCCCGCCCGTGCCCGCGTCCTCGTCCCAGTGCGACACGGCATACTTTGTCAGCACGACGTGCACCGCCCGCGTCTCGCCGGGCGCCAGGTCGTGCACCTTGGCGAACGCCTGCAGGGCGCGCACCGGCGACCGCTGCCCGCCCGCCGGCGCCGGGGGCGGCAGCGTGTAGACGTGCACCGCGTGCGAGCCGCGCACGGCGCCCGTGTTGGTCACCGTTGTGCTGACGATCCACTCCTGCGCAGACGGGTCGCGCGCGCTGGTGGACCCGTTGGTGTATCCGTTGGTGTACCCGTTGGTGTACCCGTTCGCGTGCCCGTTGGCAACACCGTTGGCGTGCCCGTTCGCATGCCCGTTCGCATGCCCGTTCGCATGGCCGACTGCCAGCGCCGCTGGCCGCACCGTCACCTCCCCGTACGCAAACGTCGTATAGCTCAGCCCATGCCCAAACGCGAACAGCGGCGTAATGTCCCTGGCGGTGTAATGCTTGTAGCCGACGTACACGCCGTCGTCGTACACCTGGCGCCCGCCCTGCGCCCACAGGCTGAGCGCCGCGCTAGGGTGCCCCTCGGCGCGGGGGAACGTCAGCGGCAGCCTGCCCGCGGGGTTGACCGCGCCGTACAGCACGTCCGCGATCGCGTTGCCCGTCTCGTTGCCGCCGTACCACGCCTGCACGACCGCGTCCACCTGGTCCAGCCACGGCATCGCCACCGCCGAGCCGCCCTGGAGCACGACCACGGTGCGCGGGTTCGCGCGCGCCACCGCCGCAACGAGCGCGTCCGTCTCCATCGGCAGGCGCAGGTTCGGCCGGTCGTCGCCCTCGCTCTCCCAGTCGGCGCTCAGCCCGCACACGACCACCGCAATGTCCGCGGCGGCCGCCACGCGCACCGCCTCGGCGAGCGCGGTGGCCGCCTCGTACGCCGGCGCGGCGCCGATGCGCATTGCCGGGTAGCGGAACGCCGCCGGGACAGTGTAGGTCACGTCGGGCGGGGCGCGGAAGTCGTGCAGCAGCCGGATGTCGTACACCTGCGAGGGTCAGTAGGTGCTTCACCGTCGCGCGGCCCTCCGGGGCAAGCTCACCTGTCCCTGCTTGACGGGAATGCGGACAATAGCCTCGGGCGTACCGTTGCCGTAGAACGCGGCACCCTTGACCTTGTAGTCTGTCATCTCCCACTGCAGGACATTATCGACCCAGAACCACGCCTTGCCCGTGATTGTGATGCCAAACTCGTACTCGCCATCGATCGGGGCGGTAAAGCGCGCGCGCAGTTCGGAAAACTGCTTGTAGTCCTCGAGGCCCTCGCACTTGAAGTCGTTGAAGCGCACCTCGGAGCGGAGCAGGCGGTCGTGGCGCAACGGCTTGCCCGCGCGCGTCCCGTCGGGCAGCATGGCGTAGTGGTACATGTCAAAGCCCGGCTGCCCGTCGCCCGTCGTAAAGCACTCGTCGAGGAGCGGGAAGAAACGCGACGTGGACGTGCCAAGCGCGTAACTGAGCTCGACGCCGGGAGGCGCGCCGGCGCTCATGCCGTCCCAAGGAGTCGAGCCCCACGCCGACTGGAGGCGCGCGCTGCCTCCGCCGGTGAACACCTTGGCGCGCGCGTTCGGGCCGATGACCGCGACGCGGCCCTGACGGATGGGGAGCGCACCGCCGGCGTTCTTCAAGAGCACGGCGCCCTCGGCGGCGATGCGGCGCACAAGCGCGGCGTCCTCCTCCTGCGCTTCGGTGCGCGTCCGCTCGCGCTTGTCCTCGGCGTACACGAGATCGGGGTTAGCGCGTGCCATCTTCTGCAGCCAGCGCAGCACGTGCGTCACATTGGCGTCGACAGCGCGCATGCTGGTCTTCTTGGCGTCGAGCGCGTTGCGGAAGAGCTCGTCGGCGCGCCAGCGCGTCGGTCCCGGGAACTCGAGGTTGAGCCCCGCGTTGAGCGCCTCGCTCGTGCTGTACGTCCCAAACCAGTCGCTCATGATCAGGTGCTCGTACTGCCACTCGTCGCGGAGGACGCCCTGGAGCAGCTCCTTGGTCTCGGAAACGTGCAGGCCGTTCACCTTGTTGTAGCTGGACATGACGGCCCAGGGTTTGCCGAGCGCCTGGGCGAGCTGGAATGGGCGGAGGTACACCTCGCGCAGCGCGCGCGGCTGCACGACCGCATCGCTCCCGACCCGCTCGTTCTCCTGGTCGTTGCACACAAAGTGCTTGGCCGTCGCGCTGATGCCGCGCGCCTGCAGGCCGCGGATGTACGCGCCCGCCATGTGCCCGCTCAGCGTCGGGTCCTCGGAGAAGCTCTCGAACGCGCGGCCGCCGAGCGGCGAGCGCTGGATGTTCATCGTCGGTCCCAGGAGGCAGACGGCGCCCCGCGCCTTGGTCTCCTCTGCGAGCAGGTGGCCCATCTCTTCGGCCAGCGACGTGTCGAACGTCGCCGCCAGACACGTCGCGTTCGGGCACGCGACGCCGGGTGCTGCGGGGTCAGCCGGGCCATCGAGCCGGCGACTCACTCATGTTGTACGCGTTGCCGCCGCGCGCGCCGCCGGGCCCGTCGGTGACCTTGACGCTCGGGATGTTGAGCCGCGGGATCGGGGTCGTGCTGCCGGAGCGTCAGCGCTGCGGCCTGCGTGCGCGGCCTGGGGCCCCCTGGCGCTGACTCACTGCCACCAGCCCTGGGACGTGAGGAGTAGGCGCTTCTCGTCGAGCGTCAGCTGCGCGACGAGCGCGGGAACGCTCGCGTCGAGGAACGAGCGGTCCATGAGGTGGTTGTGGGCGTCGGCCTCCATGACTAAAGAGTGCGGCGGGGGTTTGATGGTAATGGGGGGGACTGTCCGCGCCCGCCGGGCCTTTTGTAGGCGCCATCCTGCCGCTGGGGCTACCTGCTGCCGGCCTCTCGCTCCCTGCGCTGTGCGCTGTCGCCGCGGACACGTTCAACGTCGCACAAGACGCGCCGAGTAATGTCCGCCGCCGCTGGCCGGCATCGCACATTCACGCACATTGATGGCTCCGCCACTTTCGCATATGGCCGACTCCGACATGACAATGTCCGAACTCTATCCCGATATCTCATCGCCGTCCACCCACTCTTCCATCGGGGGACACCACGACACGACCATGCCGCCAGAGCAGCCCCAGAGTGGAATGCTCGCGTGCGTGCTCGCGCCGGGCGGAGCTGCCGGCCAATCGAGGGCCGGGGGCCGTCCGGACAACCGCGCGAACCCCTGCTGACAGACGCAGCTGCGTCCAGTGCCGGTCGCTAAAAGTGCGCGGCGCGTGCGAGATGTCAAGGAGAGGCTGGACACTGATGCCAGGTACGCTGCGTGCGCGTCGGGGGGGCCAGGGACACGTGCCAGCGATGCAGTGAGTGGGCTGCGCGCGCGGCGCGGCGCGGATATCCTGACGGGACTCAGCGCGCTTCAGTCTCGAGTGCACGCCGCAGCGTGCGACGCGGAGGGGGAGACCGTCGACACGGCAGGGAACAGCCGCTGCGTCGCCGCCGGCCCCCGGCGCCCCGCCGGCACCGGAACGGGGCCCACCGACACCCCCGCGCATGCCGTTGCCACCGCAGTATGTGATGAACGTGTGCGCGCTGACACTCTCCAGTGCCGAACAGCAGTCGCTGCTGACCGCGTCTGTCAGCCTACCAGTTGGGTACTCGCTCGCACCCCGCCAGTCCGAGTCCTCCATCGGCACCAGCGCTCTCGACACGCCCGTTTCGCCCCGTGCGCCGTACGAACACTGGCCCCCGCCTGCCATGTCTGCCTCGTCTGTCTCGCCCGCCGCGCTCCCCGCGAAACCCCACGGCCTGTCTAGCGGGGGCGGGTCGGCGTCGATGGCGAGTCCGTTCGACCTAGAGCGCCGCGCGGGCCGCAGTGTCGAGTCGTCGCCTGTCGTGGCCCCCCACACTGGCTATCCCTCTGCGCCGCCCGGGTCGGGCGCGACCCGCCCGCCCGGAGGCGAGGTGTCGGGCATCAGCGTCGTGCAGTACCTCGACCGCCGCGAGGGGCTGACCGACCTGTTGGAGCCGCACGACGGGAGCCTGTTCCCGCCGCTGAACGCCAGACGTCCCAGCCATCCGCAAGCTGTGGTGGGGAACAGTAACGGGCATGAAGATCCTAGTGAGCCGGCCGCTGGACACAGTCCTCTGACACGCAGTCCTGCTCGGGATGCTGAGCGTGTTCGAGGCAACCCATCTCGTGCACCTCTTCCATAAGCACCTGCATCCGCTCATCGCCATCCTGGATCCCGAGTGTGAGCCCCGTGTTCTCTGCTGCGTGCTAATTACCAGTGCATACGGTCGACTACCTCCGCGAGCACTCGACCGTGCTCTTCAGCGCCGTCCTTGCCGTCTCGGCAAAGTTCTACAAAAAGGACATGTACCGGATGCTGCTCGAGCACACGAACACGATTACCGCACGCGCCATCTGGGGTGCATCCGAGGACACTGCGCTGGTGCAGACCATGTGCATCCTGGTGTTCTGGAAGGCGCCGATGGACTCGACGGCGTGGCGGAAGCTAGGGTGCGCCATCCGCATGGGCTACCAGTTCCACTGGCACCTGCCGCGCCGCCGTCCGCTCCCGGCTGACCGCCGCCGGGCCCTCGAGATCCTGGTTCGTCTGACACTACGTTGCAGCGCACTGACGCCTAGGATGCTGAGCGGACATGGATATGCCTCTCTCGTGAGTCGCACTGACGAGTTCCTCTGATGCCCAGTCTTCGACCGCTCGTACAGCAGTACATTCGGCCTGCCAATGACGATCAAGGTGCACGAGATCGGTGACGTCTTGTCGTGGGCCACCGACCACCCCGAGTATCCGAACGTGTCTGACATGCATCTCGCCTGTGTCGTGGAGTGAGCCTCCGCGGCTGTAACGCGACGCTGATGGCAGGCTCTCACAGACGCGCGACTACTGGGAGTCGTTTGTGCGACAGCACCAGTACCAGGACATGATCCCAGACGACCTAACGCACCAGCGCATGCTCGAAATGGAGAGCCGCGCGCTGGCTCTGCTGAACAAGTGGTTTGGCCCCGACGGTGCGAGAACGACTAGCTGTGCGTTTGCTTACAACCCAGGCGGCCCGCCCGGTTTCGTGCAGGAAGACGAGCTCCGCCCCAAGTGGGCGATTCTCGACCTTGTGCTCGCCATCCGGCGGTACAGTCTCTCCACGAACACTAACGAGCTGATAGACCTCGACCTTTACATCTCGACGTGCATGGATATTACGGCTATTGTTGAACGCCTCGTCGACCAAGGCCGGCTGCAGCTGTTCCAGGACCTGAGCTCGACGACGACCTCGGCAATGTGCATTTTCCTGAAAAAGGTGGGTACGAAGCTCGCGCGCCGCAGCTGCTGCTGACGCTGTTATGGCAGCTGTTCGTGCGCTTCTCGAACGCACAGCGCTCTCTCGCGGTCGCGATCCTCAAGCGGCTCATGCACGCGCACGAGGTCGCAAGTAGTGGCGACCCGGACGTGGCGACCGCGCTCGTCGCGCGCTTCATCCGGCGCTTACTGGCGGTGCTCGGGCAAGAATATGGATACGACCTGACGGCGACGAGGCGCGGCACGCCGGTGCCCGAGGGTGGCGGTGACGCCTTGGAGGGCGCGGATGCCGGGGCCGCCGACCTCGCAGGGCAGCTTGTGCGTATACCTGTCGACACCGCTGACGGCCGCAGAGCGAGTTTGCAAACTATCTCCCGGACTTTGACCCCAGCTCTCTGGACGACTACTTCTGGTGCGTCGTGTCGACGTTTACTGCTGACTCGCAGGGCACAGCTGTTCTCCGCGACGATGGTGCCGGCCGCGGCGACTGGGGCGGGGCCCGATCTCGGCCCCACGGTGCGGTGACCCTCGGTCACGGTGCGGTGCACCTCGGCCCCCCGGTGCAGTCTATCTCGACCCCCGCAACAGTCTGTCTCGTAAGGCTGCGGTCTGTCTCGACCCCGCGCGGTTTATCCCGACCCCACGCCGAGGCCATCTCGCTCCCCGCGGCCTATCTTCCGGCTGCCGATTTCTTGGATTGCCCCACGGTGCGCCACACCAATGTGCGCGGTATGCGCCGCGCGCGCCAGATGACGACCTTGTTGCTTGTGCTTGTATTGTGCGATGTAGGCGTGTTGTACGCAGCGATAGCCAGCGCGGAGCGGCTACTGGCGGCATCGCGGCTCGCACATTGCGCTCGGCCATTTTGCTGGCGCCGCGGACATTTCCGCGCCGGGCGGGCCGCCAGCGCTCGTGCCACGTGATATGCCGAACGGATCTCGCACATTACGCACAATTTCCGGAGCGATGATGAACGATAACCCTTGCGCACCACCATCTACGCGCGGCGCAAAGACGGAGAACAAGGAGCGACCTGCAGCGCAGCAAGTCGCGCCAAGCATTTTGCTTGTCGTCGGGATGGGGTGGATATAAATACGGCAGCAGCGAGCGGACAGGGGCCCCCACAGCAACCCACACCAGCGACCTCCAATCGCTCCAACATGTCGCTCCACTCCAACCCCTCCGACACCAACGACAGCAAGGAGATGGCGTACGACAAGCCCGCGACGGGACACGGCGAGCACCAGGTGATGGCCGACGACGAGCGGGCGGTTGCGCTCAAGCTCGCGCGTGAGGCGGACCCGGGCCTGCGCGTCGGTTCGTGGCGCCACTTTCAGTTCATCATGTTGGTGCTCATCATCTGCATGTGCTCGGGCGACAATGGTGGGTTACAAGACGCGGGGCGGCGCGGAGGCCCTGGACGGCGAGGGTGCAGACCACTGACGCCCGGCAGGCTTTGACGGCACGATTATGAGCTCGGTCAACAGCATGGTTCAGTTCCAGCAGTTCTTTGGCCTCGAGGGTGCAGCCCCCAAAATTGGTATCGTCTTCGTGAGTCCATGAGCGCGCGTCGTCGCGTCGGTCACCTCACTAACCGCCAGGGCATCTACACTGTCGGCCAGGTGTGCGCCTTCTTCCCGCTCATCTACTTTCCCGACCGCATCGGCCGCCGCTGGTCCATGTTTGCCGGCAACGCTGTCCTGATCGTCGGCGCATTCCTGGCCGGCTTCGCACGCAACATGAGCATGTTCCTCGGTGGCCGCTTCCTCGTTGGCTTCGGGTGCACGATGGCGGCGACGAGCGCAAAGTCGTACCTCTCCGAGGTCACGAGCCCGTGGAACCGTGGGCGCTGGATGGGCCTCCTCAACTCGTTCTACTACGGTAAGCTCCAACGTGGCAGCGCGCACAAAAGGGTGGTGCTAATCCCGCAGTCGGCCAGCTGCTCGCGTCCGGCATCGCCATCCCGTTCGGCCGAACGCTCTCGAACTGGTCGTGGCGTACCCCGCTGCTGCTGCAGTGTGCGCTCGGCCTCGTCAACTTTTTGTTTGTGCTCCTCCTCCCCGAGTCGCCGCGCTGGCTCTACGCCATGGGTCGCAAGGACGAGGCGGCGCGCGTGCTTGCCAAGCTGCACAGCCGCGACAACGACGTCAACTCGCCGATGGTCAAGCTCGAGCTGGCCGAGTTTGAGGCGAGCATCAAACTCAACGGCGCCGACAAGCGCTGGTGGGACTTCCGGCCTGTGTTCATGACCGCCGCGGACAGGTACCGCTTCGGTCTCTGTGTGCTTGTCTCGTGCTGGGGCCAGCTCTCGGGCAACGGTCTTATTACTTGTGCGTAGGAGGCGTCAGGGTACGCGAATTGGGTGGTGCTGACCACTGCCAGACTTCCTCCCCATGCTTCTCAAGCTTGCCGGAATCGTCAGCCCCGACCGCCAGCGCGTGCTCAACTTTGTCAACTCGGTCACGAGCTTTGTCGGCGCCCTCAGCGGCACGGCCATCATCGACCACGTTGGCCGCCGCCCGCTCTTCCTCTTCTCGTCCATCGCCTCCACATCGGGCATGGCGATTGTCGCCGGTCTGCTCTCGCCTGCGGGGACGCAGTCTCAGATGCGTGCGAACGCCGGCATCAGCTTTATCTGTGAGTTGCAGAGTTGCGCGCGTCCAACGACGATTCTTGCAACCATTCAGGGCGCAACAACTGACTCCAGTCCTCTTCATGGTCTTCTTCTCGTTCGGCTGGACGCCCTTGCAGTCGCTGTACCCCGCCGAGGTCCTCGCGTACGAGGTTCGCGCCAAGGGTCTTGCTCTCCAGTCCTGGGTACGTGGCGTCTCATCTCGTCTCCCGACTGTTCTCCGTTCTCACGCATTCAGACCACGTCCATCTTCTCGTTGATCAACACGTTCGGCCTTCCCTCTGCCCTGGCCACGCTCGGCTGGAAGAGTGAGTTGGACGGCCCCAGCGGCGCTTACCCCGAACAGCCTACCTCATCTTCATGGCCTGGGACGTGGTCGGCGTGTGCGTCATCTACCTGTTTGTCGTGGAGACGAAGCAGCTCAGCCTCGAGGAGCTCGACGAGGTGTTTGAGTCGCCGAACCCGAAGAAGATGGCCCGGCAGCTGGCGAAGGAGGCCAAGCGGCGCATGCGCGAGGGGAAGGCTGCCGGCGGCAGCGCATGAGGGCCGGGGGATGGTTTGCGCCGCGGGCCCCTCGCTGACGGGGGAGGGTGAGCTTGCGGGAGACGGCTGGAGGGCTAGACGTGTGGGGTTTCTGTACGGTTCGAGGTCTCGCTTTGGTTTGCAGCAGGTGAAAGGAAATGCACTGGTGTCTGTGAGGGAGAAGGTGCCACATCACTGGTGTCTGTGAGGGAGAAGGTGCCACATCACTGGTGTCTGTGAGGGGGGAAGGTGATGAGGAAGGTGACGGAGGTGCCACACTGGTGTCTGCGATGGAGGAAGGTGACGAGGAAGGCATGGAGAAGGTGCCACACTGGTGCTGCGATGGAGGAAGGTGACGAGGAAGGTGACGGAGGCGCCACACTGGTGTCTGCGATGGAGGAAGGTGCCACATGACTGGTGCTGTGAGGGAGGAAGGTGACGAGGAAGGTGACGAGGAAGGTGACGAGGAAGGTGACGAGGAAGGTGACGAGGGAGGTGACGAGGAAGGTGACGAGGAAGGTGCCACATCACTGCTACTGCGATGGAGGAAGGTGGCACATGTGAAGGTGGCACTCGCATGCTCCGTGTTGCACTCTGCGATGCAGTCTCCGTGTGGCATCCTTGGTGCCGGCCGCGCGATGGTGGTGGGCAGTCGGGCAGACCCGTTGGATCCTTCAATGGCGTCCATTTCGAGCCTCGATGCCTCGATGCCCCGAACGGGTTGATGCAGGGTACCGTTCGTGCGCGGGGTGACAGGCGCGCGTCGCGCATCAGACTGGGATTGCGATTGCGATCGAGGCCGAAGGTGCTGGCGCAGGATCGCGCTCGGCGCTGGAGGTTTTGTGTTTTGATGGTTGGGCGCCACGCTCGCGCGCGCGTTCGGGCGACGCTGGCGCGTGATGGCGCTACCGTTCGTGCGCGACGACTGCGGCGACGCTCGTGCGTGACGAGCAGCGCGACGCTTTGTAGGACGACTCGGCGCGACGCTCCGTGCACCGCGTCGCGGCTTCGCCGCGTCCTCGCTGCCCGTGTCCGCAATCGGCGCGCTTGCGCGAATGGACCAGGTCCCTGGGCTCCGCGTCGCGCGGTCCGCGAGTGGCTAGTCTGGCGGCGACGGCAACCTGTAACACGTCTGGCCGTGGGAACGCGTCCGTGCCCGGCACAGGCGCTGCTAGCGCTGTCGGGGGACGTGCGGACGGGGCCGTGCGGACGTCGGACGTGCGGACGTGCGGACGGCCGCCGTCCATGGCGCTGCTGCCAGGGACATCAGGGCTGCGCGCGCTAGTGCAGCCAGTCACGACCCCGCCAGCCCACCATGCCGAGACGGAGCGCTCATTCTCCACCCGCGCGCCGCTAGGCTGCTAGCGCCGAAATTCAAACGCCGGAGCGCGCGACGCCGCAGCGAGCGGCACGCCTTGAGCGCGCTGGGGTGGGCGGTGGGCTGTGGGCGGCGGCGGAGGTGGACCGGCGGTGCCCTCGGCGGTCGGTCGTTTCAGTCTGGCGGCCAGCAGAGTACGCGGCATCGGGCGCTGGCTCTGCGCGCTGACTCTGCGCGCTCTGGCTCTGCGCGCTGGCTCCACCCGCGCCAGGCCGCATGCAGCATGAGCTGCGCACCATCCCCCCACGATCCCTATGCAGCACGCACTCTAGGATGCGGTCAGCACGCACTATGCAACTGTAAAGCTTGAGCGCAGGCGGCGGCGCCGTCGCAGCGCACGCACCGTGGCGCACGCAGCGATGACGTCGGGATCGGCGCGACGTCATGCCAGGGGGTGGGTGCGGGGCGGGAGTGGCGGGGGAGTGGTAGGTGCTGGCGGGTGGGTCGAGAAGCGCGGCCAGGCGGCTCTGCATGCTCCCTGCCGAGTGCCGAGCACGGCGGGGCGGCAGCGCGCCGCCGGAGCGCGCCGACGGCCGCAAGGAGCCTGCCGAACGTGCCGGCGCGGGCATGAATACGATGGCGACAGTGGGAGTGTTCTCCGTCTCGGAGCGCAGAGGCGGTTCACCGGAGTGGCTCTGCCGCAGCGGGCAGCCGCAGCTGCAGCCCCAGCCCGGTCGGGAAACGTCGTAGCTGGGCCTGGGCATCTGGGCTCGAGGCACGGCGACAAGCTCTGGTGCTGCGAGTGTCCGAGTGTCGCAGCGTCGCCTGTCGCCTGTCGCCCGAGTGCACTGCAGTCCACCGCAGTCCGCTGCAGTCAGTCCACCGCACGCCCAGTCTCCTGCGCCGCAGCCGCTGCTGCACTCGTCGCCATTCCTGCGGGGTGCCTGTCCACGGCGGTGGGAGCGCGTGCCGCCGTCTCCGGGCGGCGTGGCACCGCGCCACCCGCTGCCCCGCCGCCGCTGCCGCCGCTGCGCACGCCGAGCCCCGCCCAGACCGGGGTCGTGCCTGCTGCCGTGTGCCTGTGACGACCCGTGGACACACGGCGAGCGCTGAGCGTCTTGCAACAGCTGCGGTCGCTGTTTTGGCTCGACGCTGTTTGGGCTCGCGCCGTTTTGGCATGAAACCGAGTGTCAGAGCTTGTGGCGGCGGGAGGGAAGGCAGCGGCAGTGGGCTGCCTGGCGCGCTCTGCAGATGCGGCAGCAAGCGGCTGCGATGCGGCGCTCTCTGCAGATGCGGCCGCGATGCTTGCGCTGCATCGCGCACCGCGCTGCGCGCCCGGCGCGCGCACCGCACCCCCACCCGCACTGCGCACGCCCTGGCCGCGGCGACCCTCGGACTCGCCGTGACCCTCGGACTCGCCGCGACCCTCTGCTCCCAGCACAAGGGCAGCGAGGGCCAGGAACCAGATAAGGAATCCGAGCCAGGCAGTCGCCCCCGGCAGCGCAGCGCGCACCAGCTGCCAGAAGCGGGCAGCGCAGGCGCCACGGGCGATTAAGGTTGGCTCGCAGCGTCGTCGGCGCAGCGCTGCAGCGAGTGCCGTCGCTGGATGTGGCAGGGGAAGCCTGGGGTGGGATCTCGGCCTTTTGGCCGTCGGGTCGGCCAGCGCTCGCGCGGTGGGTGGCCGAGTGGGTGGCGGTCGTGGGTGGCCGGCACTAGGGCATGCGGCTGGCCGGCGCCGGTTGTGGGTCGGGAGGGGGGGGGGGGACCAGGAGGGTAGGCTGGGAGGGGCGGGGTGGCCGGAGTGAGTGCGCTGCGGCAAGCGCACTGCGGCAAGCCCTCTGCAGCAAGCGCTCTGAAGCAAGCCCCTGCGGCAGCGCTCAGCAGCAGCGCTCAGCAGCAGCGCTCAGCGCAGCGCTCAGCAGCAAGCGCTCTGCAGCGACCCACTGCTCGCTGCCCGAGTGCCACAGCAAGGACGCGGGAGTGGCACTGTTCCACCCGCCCTCCCCCTCGCCGCGACCCTCAATGCCTGGTACTGAGCATGCTGCCTGCTGCACATGCTGGATACCCGCCCCACCCCCCGCCCCCCCCCCCCCCCCCCTGCATGCATGCATGGGAGGCGACAGCGCCGGCGGCAGCCCGGCGGCAGCCCGGCGGCAAACTGCAGCAGCCCAGCGACCCAGAGCAGCAACCCAGCAGCCCAGCAGCCCCCGCCCACAGGGCACAGGGAAGCCGGTCAGGGACGGAAAAACCAGGGACACGAGTGATGTGCAGAGCGCCCGCCTCTGCTCCCATGCGCCGCGGCAGATCTCCCGCCTTCCTAATCCGCATTAGGACGCCGCATTAGAGGAATATTTTCCGCCGCTATTGCGGCGCTATGGCGGCTCGTGGCCTGCGCGCTGGCGACAGGCTTGTCGCCGTCGCCGTCGTCGTCGAGGCCACTCTCATCCTCCCACTCGCACCCGCCGACGCCGAGCCGAGTCCGCGCGAGTCTGTCCAGCCCGTGCCGCGGTGTCCGCCTCTCCGTCTGTCGAGCCTGTCGCGCCTGTCGAGCCGGTCGCGCCCGTCGAGCCCGTCGCGCCCGCCCCGCCCCGCCCTTCCCATCAGCTCGCCATCCCAACGGGGGGCAGGCCGCGGCCGACCTACCCCCTAGCATCCACCTCTCCGCGGCGCTGCTCACGCCGGCATCCGCCGTCCAGCCCGCCTCTGCTCTCCCCGACCCCCAGCATGGCGCCTGCCGCCAACCATGGCGGCGCGGCGGCCGACCCCCGCGCCGCCGCCGCCGTCCCCGGCACCGCCGCCGACCCCCGCGCGCGGCCCGCGCTCCCCGCGCACGGCGACCCCGCGCCGCCCACCGCGGCCGCCGTCCATGTCATTGGGCCGTCGCCGCCCATGGCGGCCGGGCGCGGCCGCCTCGACGACCCCGCCGCTGTCCCGTCCCCGGCGTCTCTGGCGTCCCGGGGCTCCCCCGCCGCCGCCTTCCCCCACCCGCTGCTCTCCCTCGCAACCGGCGTGGACACGTTGGCAACAAACCACCCCTTCACCGCATCCCCGGCCCAGGCGACGCCGCTCGAGGGCGTGTCGCCGACCAACTCGGCGGGCTTCCTGGGCCACCCGCCGCCGCGCGCCGGGCCCTCGGCGGACATGTCGCTCGCCGCGCGACGCCGCGCGAACATGGGCGCGCACGGTTTCACCGACATTCACCCCCTCGATCACATGCCGGGGGCACTCTCGCTCACCGATGACCAGTGCGTGTCGCGTCCCTGCCTGACCACAGACCTGTTGGTGTGCTCGTCGCGGTGCTGTCGTCGGCGTGCCCGGGACGGGGTGTCTTGCGCGAGCAAGCGTGTACTCGCTGCGCGCTCTCTCGGCTCTCTCTCGCGCGTGCGGAGCACGCGCATGCCCCGGCACGCCGTCGAGCGCCGCGCTCACACTCCGCGCTCACCCTCCCCACCCCCCTGACAACCCCCGCTGCCCCCTCCGCTGCCCCCTCCGCTGCCCCCTCCGCTAACATCCCAGCACCCAGTTCCAAGGCCCCAGCTCGGCGCCGCCCACGCCCTCGGTCATCTCCGTCACCCACCCGTCCCAGTTCATCCACACGCACCACCCCCGCCGCGGGTCGCTCACCCCCCTCGGCCTCAACGTCATCTCCCCCGTCCTCCCCGGCCAGGGGCCGCGCGACGCCGCCGGCGCGTCCTCGTTCCCCCCGCGCGGCGGGCCCTTCCACCCCGCAATGTCCGGCGACGCGCACTCGGAGCCCGCCGCCCGCAGGGACTCGGTCGCGTCCACCGCGTCCAACCTCACCGCCACCCGCCCATCCCATTACGCGATGAGCAGCATCGGCAGCACGAGCAGCGCCGCCGCCGTCTTTGCCCGGCGATCCTCCCTCACGCCCTCGTCGTCCTCCACCGCCCCTCCAAACTTCAACCCATCCAGAAGACGCTCCTCCCTCACCCCCTCCCTCCCTACCCTGTCCGCCCCGTCCCCGACCCGCGCCCTGGTGTCTGGCCGCATTGCAAAGGGCCCCCCTGGTACCGAGGCCAGCACTTTGCTCCCCCGCGCCCTCGACACCACCGCCGTCGCCGCGCGCAGGGCCTCCGCGACCGCGACCATGGGCGCCCACACCCGCCGCGGCTCCCTGCCCCACCTCTACTACGGCGCCTGGACTGGCCCCACAACACCCCGCGCCTCTGAGCCGTGGGTCCCGACTCTCCCGAGCCAGCGTGGAAGCGTCGGCGAGACAACGGCCGTGATCGACAGCAGTTTCAAGTTTGGGAATCCGCCCGGAGCCAACGACGACAGTCCGCCGCAGCGCCACAGTCCCAGCACGTCGCGGCGAAGAAACGTCTCGGCGTTCGAGGCCGCCGAAGAAGAAGAGGCAGACCGGCAGAGACGCGCGTTCCTCGCCGCGACCTACGGCGAGGACAGCCGTCGCGCGCGTGCGCGCCTCAGCCTCGGCGGCCCCCTCGGCGCGTCGCCCGGGTCCCCCGCCAGCACCCGGCGTCAGAGCCTGCTGCTGTGGGAGCGGATCCACAAGTCGCCCGACGCCGCTGGCAGCGCCGTGTCGGTCGCAGGCATCGCCGCCGCCGCTGCCGCCGCCGCCGCCGCCATGGTCCCTGATGAACAGCCCCTTCGGAGACCATCGCTCCCTGTCTCAATCCCCATGCGAACGCCACCGACCCAAGCGGCCCAGTCGTTTGACGACCAAAGCATCTGGGACAACCCTGACGCCATTGAGCCCGAGGCCGTCAGTCTGGCGCGCGGCGCATCAACGTCGAATGCTGACCCAGCACAGGCTCCTGTTCGCCCACTTCCTCCCCTCCTTCCACTCTCCGACCCTGTTCCTCGTTTGCTGCCTTCCACTCTCGCGCTCCATCGTGCAACCCACCTCCTCAACTCGCGAGGAGTCTCGTCCGAGCCGCTCCCGGCACCCCTTCCCCCCTCGCTGCACCCTCCGGCCCCCGTCGACCTGTCCGAGTTTGACATCGACTTTATCCTCGCCGGATCCCGCTCCAATCTCGGCAGGCAGGGGAGCACAACGAGCTCTTCCAAACGGCCCAGCGCCGACCTGCAGAATGGACCACCGTTCCGGGGACCAGAGGAGGAGGACTCGTTTGCAAAGTTTGTCGGCGCCTTTGACGACGAGTACGGCGGCCGCAGGGGCGACTGGACCTTTCGCGCGTCCCAGTCGACGACCACGACCCCAGGCTCCACACCCTCGTCCCGGGAAGAAGACGCCGCCTTGGGCAGGAGCGACAGGCCGCGACCTCGTGCCGAGTGGGACTCGCCCGGTGCCGGCCGCTACGAGATATACCCAAACGGCGACGTGCGTTCCGTCAGCTCGGGAGCAGTGTGGCGCATCCGCAAGACGAGCTCGCGTGAGTACGAGTTTGAGCAGCCACTCCGCAGCCCGTACGGCGCCCTCAACCTCCCGCTCTCGGCACCCTTGCCGTCCGAGCCGCAGCCGCTAGTCCTGTCCATCTGCGGCGGCTACACCCTCGCCGGCAAGCTCGCCCACACCGAGCACGGCGGCGTAAAGCTGCCGCTGGCCGTCCAGCGCGAGCTCAAGTCGAAGCGCAGCCGCGTGTCACGCCGGTTCGCGGCGGCCAAGCACCGCCAGAGCATCAGCATCCAAGACCCCGAGCCGGAGCGAACCAAGCGCCTCGGCAGTGAGGATTCAGGATCCACCGCCATCCCTATCCACCGCCCAGGTACCACGTACCACCACTCGTACGTCCACGGCCCCGCCCAATCGTC
Organism: Apiotrichum siamense; assembly: GCA_023653615.1. Lineage (NCBI taxonomy): Eukaryota > Fungi > Basidiomycota > Tremellomycetes > Trichosporonales > Trichosporonaceae > Apiotrichum > Apiotrichum siamense. The sequence continues at coordinate 66,941 of JALJEG010000070.1, forward strand.
CTTTCTCGGCACCCCGCGCCCCCTCGTCTCCTCGCCGACCTCGCCCATGGACGACATGCACGTGCACAACAGCCAGCTGGCCAAGGACATGAAACGTCTCTCACGCAACCGCAAAGACAAGGACAAGGACAAGGACTCGGAGGAGGACAGGGGCAAAAAGACGTCCATTGGCGGCGTGCTCAAGCGCGGCCTGTTCCGCGCCCAGAGCTTGGTCAAAGAGTATGAGGAGCGCAGCAACCGCCACATCTTCACCAACGGCAGCCACAAGGACCACGCCCACGGCCACGCCGGGCACAGCCCGAATCCTATCCCTGGCGCCGCCGGTTCGCGACATTCCCCAATCCGGCCTTCGCCCACCGAACGTCCCCTCTCTTACCGCCGCGACTCGTCGGCGTCGTCCCAACAGTCGAGCTACAATCGCAACGAGTCGACAGACGAGCTGTCCGAGTGGCCCGAGTACGCCCCGTTTGGCTCACTAGGCCTCGGCATCGAGGACGAGCAGAACGGCGGCCAGCCGTGGAAAGAGGGCAAGGCCTGGGACGTCGTGCCGGAGCAGGCGCTCGCAATGGTCATCCCCATTACTTCAGACTCAAGGGACCTGCCGTCCGGGGATCACGCCGTACACCAGCCGTTCATCAATCCGTTCTTTGTCGACGGACCCCGCCAGGCGCTTCTCGTGTGGTTTACACCGTTTGATTCTGGTGCTGGCACTAGTGCCAGCACCAATGGGCCTGTGTCAAGTGGGTTGAGCCGGGAGGATATGACCGGCCTCAGCTCCACTTCGACGCTGTTCAAGATCCCCGAGGCCTCTCCGCACGAGGAGGCACCGACGGCGTCGCCCCACGGGACGTCCCTACGCCTACCCAAGCTCCTTCGGCCGCGCGGACACCGCACAGACTCGAGCCACCACCACCACCACAACCACCATCACCACCACCACCCGCCCAGTGGACTTGGCAACGCAAAAACAATCCCCATCCCGCCTCCCACGTCGACTCCCCCGTCCGATCTCGACACGCAAAATTCACTCAGCGGAGGAAGCCACTCGCGACGCGAGTCGCGCAACTTTCAGCCACTGCCGTTCAAAGCATTCCGCGTCGTCGCCAAAGTCGTTGACACGGAGGAGCTGCGCTCCGAGCCCGAGGTCCCCGTCATTGCGCTCGAGCAATGGAGTGAGCAGCGGCGCACACGCAAGCCCGCACCCTCGGGCCACGCGCTCGGGCCCAGTGCTGGCCTGCACACGCCGCCGCTCGACGACGCCCCCGTCCCGCTCATGCCGAGCGACTCGTCTCGCTCCCCGTCAATAACCGACACGTCGAGCTCGGTCCTTGCCGGCCGCGCGTTCCCGACTGTCATCGCCGTCTGCCACTCGCAAAAGGCCGGCGTCGAGTTTGTTCTCGAGGGCCTTGACCGGCTGGGCCTGTGCGCGGGCGGGAGTGCGTGGGGCCCGACGGGATACGAGGAGTGGCGCGGCACAGGCCTCAGCGAGAATGGCCGCAAGGCGCTCGACCTCTTGTGGGCCGCCTGTGTTGCGGTCATGGGCCTCTAGCGCGCTAGCGTCGTGCGCCGCCCACTGTCCCCGGTAGCAGTTGACGGCCCGCGGCCCGGTTCCTCTTCTTCGACGAACGCGACGGAGAGGACCAACCTCAATAGACGACATGCGGCCCTCACGACGCATAGGCACATGCACAGGACACGACTCGGATGCGGCCCGCATGGCCCTGTGCCCGGACCGTCGTGCAGACGCACGATACGCCACCCGGCCCCCACCCGTTCGCATCTCACTCCACCCCTCTGACCCATCCTTTCCATCCTCACACCACAACGACCCCGCCCCCACGCTGCATTAATGTATCATGTACAGGCCTCATCATTCCTACTCTCATGGTTCCCCCACTCGCGTCTCGGACTTGGAGTATCGGCCACCACCACCACCACCACCCCCACCCACCATCACAATCACCACCCATCCATCTATCACCCGCCATCCATTTTTTTTATCTTGTAATCATCCATCGTCGCACACGATGCATACATTATTCCACGCACTGACCGCCGACTGACTTGCCGAGCGGCCGACTTGACCGGCGGGAAATGCTGCAGAGATCGTGGACATCCCGCACGTGCTTTCCCTCCCGCACGTGTTGACAACCCTCGGGTCACATTCTTCAGCCGAGATGCGTGGCCTTGCTCCACCACGGACCCGCCCAGCCGGGACCGTGCAAATGTCAGCGGGATGGCCGCCAGGGTTTCGGGGGCACAGCGGAGGCCAAATGCATGTGGAGGGGGTACAACGTGGACACGTGCCGATGTGCGAAGTATGAACAGCCGTTCGGTGGTGGGCCGTTGGGATTGAATGGCAGGGGGTTGGTAGAGGATGGAGAACGGTAGAAAGTCCTGGGATAGCGGACTGGACTGGGCTCTTTGATAGAGGCGCGGCCTGGCTGCACACTCAACTCACGCGGCGCCGTCATCGTGGATGCGCTCGTACTGCGCCGGTATCAGCTGGCGATCGGCCAAGTTACGGCGGGGCGGACTCACAAAGCATAGATACGCGCGCGCGGCGAGGACCTCTTGGACATTTGCGAGCCGGATCTCGGTGCTGCGGGTTAGCGTTTCCCCGAGGGCAGGATACACGCATTCGTGCGGTTCGGGTTGTCTGAACCCCCCTGTGACTCGCTACTCACTCGGAACAGTAGCACCATACCCGGCGGTCCTTGTTCGGCGCGCCATGCGCCCTGCTGCGGCCATCGCTGCTCGTGCTGCCGTTCGCGCCATTACCAGTCTTCGCGGCGCCTGCGGCCGCTGCGTCCCCGTTGAGGACTCCGTTAGCTGCAGCACCTTCCGCTTGCGGTACCCCTGCCGCCGGAGGCATGGGCGCTTGGCCCGGCGCGAGCAGCACCTTTTCGGGGTCGACGAGCACGTATGCGATATAGTGTCCGCTCAGCATCGTGCCAAGGTGTACCACGACCGCTGCGTGTCAGCGTGCGCTTCGTCTCCGCCGCGCCAGCGTGCAGCCCTTTGGGAAACCCACCATAGAGCTTGTACGGCATGGGCGTGGGTTCGGGCGGCCGGTCCGGCGCTGGCCAGTCCATGTACGGCGCGTGGGGCGTGCCGCCGTCCGCGGAACCGGGAGCGCCGCCGCGCGTCATCTTAAAGTCACTGCGGTTCGGTGCCATGAAGGGCGCGAGGTCCAGCATCTCGGGGAACGTCACGGGGTCGTCGAGCCTGAAATCAGTTCTTTTGAACTTTTACGCGCTGCACGCTGCGCCTTGCGGCACCGCTTTGCGGCGGACGCACTTTGTCAAGCTGCTGAATGTAGAGTACACGTCCGAGCCCATCTGCTTGAAGCGCTTTATGTGGAAGACGAGCACCTCCGGGGCCTTGGTAATGAGGTAGCGCTTAAAGGCGCGGCGCAGGATAAAGTGCTTGCTCGGCCGGCGCCCCGAGCGGTATCGGAGCATGAGAGGGCTGTGCGGGTGATGACGCGGCGGCGACGAGGGGCGCGAGTCATCGTCGGACGTCTCCGAGTCGGACAGTCCGTCCGACGACGTGTATTCGCCGCGGTCGCCGTTGCGGTGGTGCCCGTGGGTGTTCTGGTGGTGATCGCGCCGAGTGGGGTCAGACTCGACGGGCAAGGTGGTGTCAGTGACACTCGAGGCGGACGTGCGCATCGTCGTCGAGGACGCGGCGCGGGAGATGGAAATGCCGAGCGTGTCCGTCATCGACAGGCTGGCCATCGAGGCCGACGCTGTCACCGTCGGGCTGCTAGGTGCAGCGGAGGCGCTCGTGGCCGAGAGGAACGTTGTTGCGCTGTCGGTGCTGGTGGCGGTGACTGTACGCCCAATGGTGCCACTATCGTCTGTGAACTGCAGCCCGTTCTCAAAGCCAGGAGCCGCGGGAGCGGGGGCAGGGCCGGCAGCCTCGTCGGCGGTGGTGGTCTCGTGGCGCAGTGGCGAGGCAGCGCGGACGATCGCGCCTTTGCCACGGCTCATCAGCCGGCCGAGGCGGGTTGACATGTCGTGGCTCCCGGGCGAGCTGCCGTTCGCATTCATGGGCAGAAGGGGAGTGCCCTGCAACGAGGACGAGGACGAGGACGGGGACGGCTGGAGTAGCGCCTGCACCTCGGACTCCGAGTCTTCGATCGCGATGGACGGGAGGGCGAGCGCACTCGAGTGCGCGCTCGCGTCGTCTGGTGTCGTGGGCACAACAGCCGGTACCGCCACGTTCGCCATGCTCGCCTCCTTACCGCGTCCGCGCGGGTGCTTGTACCGGCCATGCTTGATCTTCCAGCACTTGTGACACGCAAACGCATTGTCCCCCTCGAGCGTCTCGACGCCCATGAACGCGCGCAGGCTGTCGATGAGGCCGTACTCTTGCGAGGGTTGCGGGAGCGAGCCTAGGCCACCCGCGTGGGCGGCGCGCAGCTTTGCAAGGGGATCGAGCGTCTCGGGCGGGGCGGGGGGGCCGTGCAGGATGCGCGCAATGTAGGCTGTCTGCGCCGGCGTTGGCGCAGCGCCATGCGCGTGCGCCGAGGACGAGCCGTGCGTGCCGCTGCTCGCTGAACCCGCCTCCAGCGAAGCGCTCGGCAACAACGTGTGCGAGCTGGCAAGGGGCGAGTGGCTGGTGAGCAGTGGGGAATGGGGTGTGGGGATGCGCGGTGAGTGCGGGCTGGGCAGGGCCGCGGTGGACTCTGTCTGTGGGGAGAGCGAGGGGGACACGGGCGGCGATCGGCCTGCGAGCACCGGCTGGGCACCAGGAAAGGTCACGGACGGTGATGGGGAGACGCTGACGGACAGCGCCGGCGACGCTGCAGGGCCGGTCGACGCGGCGGTGGGACTCTCCTTCTTGTCCTTCTTCTTCCGGAACGAAAAGCTCGCCTTGAGGGACTTTGCCGACGAGCTCGCGCGCGAGAGAGACTGGCTCGGTGGAGGTGCGCCGAGGCCGATGCCGCTGCTTCCGCTCCCGTTGCCGTGGTGAGAGCCGACACCGTCCGTCTCGGGGTCCGAGTCGCGGTGATGCCTGGTGTGATCGGCGTGGCGGTGGGGGAAACGGAAGCGCATGCTCGTCTCCGTGTCGCTCCCCTCAGGCTCGGACATGACGCCGCTCACACTGTCGAAGGCGCCGGTGCCGCCGGGACCGCGCTTGCCGGCGTGCGGCTTGAGGCGCGAGGTAATGGAACGGAAGCGGTCGCGCTTGCGCACACGGGGATGGCCGTCCTCGACGCGCATGCTGAGCGACAGGTCGAGGAAGCCCTCGTATGTGTGAGAGACGGACTTGCACGTGTCGCACACGACGACGCTGGCGAGCACACCGCCAAAGAGCAGGTCGACAAAGGGGAGCATGCGCTCGGGCGAGAGTGGGTCCTCGGCGGCGGGGAGCGGGAACGCGAGGGGCGGGGTAGGCGGCCTTGTTGGTGTCGAGGGGTCCGAGGGCCGTGCGGCGGCCTCGGCGGCGGCGGCGACCTTTGCCTTGTAGGCGAGCGTGTGGGCCTGGGCCGTCTTCCACTTTTTGACGTCCTTCTCCTCCATCTCCATCGAGTCGAGGAGGTGGCGCAGCAGCTCGTGCGCGTCCTGCTGCGCAAACGCGTCGTACTGGTCGTACTTTTTGGCCACTTCGCGGAGCAGCTGGGAGAGGGTGATGCTGTGGAGGCTGCTGCTCTCGCCGGGGCCAGCGATGCCGCCGCCGCGCTCCTTTGTGGTCCACGCCTTGTGGAGGCAGTTTGTGAATGCGCGGGTGATGGGGAGGAGCGAGTAGACGGGAGGCTCGAGCGAGTCGGGGAGCAGGCAGGGGGTGAGCTGGGGGTGCTGCGCGGGCGGGGGGAGGAGGGAGAGGGGCGCGGGCGCCATGGGCAGCGCGGGGTTGTGCGACAGCAGTGCGATGATGGAGGGGGTCGCGGAGAGCTGCGACGTCAGCTGGAGCGTATGCGCTTGGAGGGCACCCGAGCGGGGTGCCGTGACGCACCGCCTGGAACGTCGAGTTGAGAAAGCACGTCATGCCCATGTTGACGATGCCGGCGGGCTTGTGGACGCGCCGCGGCGGCGCGGCGCGCTCGGCGTGTCGCTCGCGGTCGTGGGATGCTGCTCCCGGCGCCGCCGGCCGCCGCCCGTCGTCGTCGTGGGACACGCGCGGCGTCCGTGCGGGCGACGGCATCTTGGACTGGGGGGCGGAGAAGCTCATCGTGCGGGGGGGGGGGGGGGGGGGGGGGGGGGGGGGGGGGGGGGGGGGGGGAGGCGGGGGGGGGGGCGGGGGGGGGGCGGGGGGGGGGAGTGGGGAGTGGATGAGCGCTGAGCAATGTCGTGGATGAGGGTGTGCCGCGGAGGGGATGATGCCGCGGGCAGCACTCAGTTGCGCTTGGCGGGACCGCTTGGCTCTGGGTCTAGTGTTGGCTGCGTGCTCGATCTCGGCTCGGGCTCGACGACAGCGGCACTGTCGGGAACGTTTCGGGAAGGTTCCTGCTCCGGGAGCAACGGCGGCGCGCGTTCGCCGACGGGGATCTGCGCTGCTGCTGCGAGGAGAAGCGCGAGCCGGCGATGGAGAGCACAGCAGCGACGGCGGGGGCGGGGATGGTCGGGAGCGAGGAGAGATAAGCAGCAGGACGACGATGGGGGCAGCGGCGGAAATCATGCAGTCGGCAGGGCCGATGGTGGGGCCGGAGCCAAATGCCGCTCGCGACCCCCACGCGGGGCGGCGCCTCTGCGATCAGTGGCGGCGGCCGAGGGCGGTCGCCGAGCGCCGAGGTCCGTTCGGCGTGCATGCGCGCCGGCCTTGGCGACAGGGTGCCGGGCGGCGGCGCGGGAACCGCGGCGCGGCAGCGCGCGCAGCCGTTGCCACGCGCAACGCAGAGCGCAGCCTCGGCGGCCGCGCGGAGATGCCGACGGCGGGTTTATGTCACTGACCGAGCGTGCGGCGACGTCACCGGCGATCGACACGCGGCGGGGAGGGCGATCGGGGCGGCGGCGCGTGGGGCACGGCCGAGAGCGCCGCGGCGCCGAGGCCGAGCGGGGGGGGAGGAGCGACAGCAGGGTGCGGTGTCGAGCGGCAGCGGAGCCATCACGTTCCCGCGTCGTCGTCCGCCGCGATACGTCTACTCGAGACAGAACACACTTGTTGCATATACTCTTCTTCGCGCTTCGATTATGGTACAGCTGGGAACGGGACCGGGAACACCGAGAACGGAGGAGACACGGCGCCGCGCACGGCGCCGTGCTCTACGCCGACGACGACAGGCTCAAGGGACTCGCGGGCTAGCGCTCTGCAGAGCGCGCGGCAGCGACGCGGCATGGCGCTCAGGCGATAGGCGCCTCGTCAGCTGCGACGTGAGCGATCAGTCGCCGCGGCCAGCGGGCCAGCAGTGGTCGCCGAGGCCACCACCTGCAGAACAGCCTGCTCCGCGGCTGCTCCGCTGGCTGCTCCGCCGCGCAGCCTGGCGAGCTCCGACCTGCACTCACCGTTGAGAATGCCCTTCCGGACGAGCTCCTCGGCGGGGGGGCGCGCGGCGAGCTCCTTGCCGAGCCGGTCCTGCACCGCCGTCAGCGCCGCCATTGCCGTCACCGCTGCCGTCGCCGCCATCCCCACCGTCACCGCCGTCACTTTCGTCGCCGCCCCCCCCGCGCCAGCGCCGAGGGAAGGCAGCCAGACCGAGCGGTGACAAATGCTGACTCACCTCGAGCATGCTCTTCTCTAGATCGGCCTTCTTTCCCGCGAGCGAGTCGTTGGGGGCCCCTGTGTGTCAGCGGGGATCGGCACTAGCGCGCCGAGGGGCACCGCACTGGACGCTCGCCGCGCGTGCCGGCGCCGACGCCGCCGCCCCCGCCGCCGCGCGACACCCACCCTTGAGGATGCCCTTGTCCTGGAGCTCGGCGGCGGGCGCGCGGTGGCTGAGGAGCTCGTCCATGCGCTTGCGGTCGACGGGGCTGGTCGGCGAGAGGTCGCTCGTGAGGTCGACGCCGGCGGCGGCGCGGGCGCCGGCGGGGATGGTGACGGGGGCGGGGGCGGACATTGTGCGTGCGGGCGGCGGGATGACGAGGGAGGACACGGGGATGCTTGCCTTGCAGAGGATGCGGTGGATGCGGCGAGCGAGAGAGGCACGACGGCGTGCTGGCGCAAGAGGCCACGAGCTCGTGAGAGGCCACGAGCTCATCGAGAGGCCACGAGCTCATCTGATCTCTAACTGATGGGCCGAGATACAGACGTCGCAGGTGCGGCAATGACGTCATTCCCGGCCCCCTGCCCGCCACACGCAGTGCGCTGCGCGGGCTGCTCCACATGAGCATGCAGCGCATGTAGCGCAGCTCAGAGCTCGCAGCTCAAAGCTCGCATGCAGCGACACCTCCCGTGCAGACATACCTCCCATACAACTACACCTCCCATGCAGCTACACCTCCCATGCGTGCGAGAGGGACGCCGTCCGGCGTGCCCGGAAAACCGCGGCTGCGACTGCCACGCTGTGCGCTGGCAAGGCGTACCCGCCGTGACACTCGGCGGGACCCTGCCCGCGGTTCCTGGCGGTGGACGGGAGCGGCGAGGGCGGTGTGCATGGCCACGGCAGCGCGCGGCGGCAGCGCACGCCGTGCGTTCATGTGGTCGCGGGGCGATGAAGAGGACGCGATCATCGAGGTCCGGTGTTCCCGGGCGGCGGGGAAACGGGCAGCCGGTCGAGATTGGCTGTTGCGATGGATGTCTCTTTTTTTTTTTTTTTTCCTTGGTCGTTCTTTTTTTCCTCCGGCCTTCCTTTTCTTCCATCGAGAGCTTGTCTTCCTTTTGCTCGTCCGCCTTCGCTCCCCGTCGCCGTCGCCGTCGCCGCCGTCGCCACCGCCGCCGTCGCGCCGCCACCAGCAGCACCACCGTCGCCGCCGCCGCCGCTCGCATCGCGCACCCCCCTGCCCCTGGCCGGCCGCCTCGCGGCTCCGACCTTTGCCTCCGCTGCCCCTGCGTTTTAGCACACATTCGTCGCTCCACACCCAATCCACCCTCTCCATCTCTCGTCTCTCCTCCAAACACACCCATCCCCCATCCATCCACCACCCATCCACCCTCCGTCGCCGTCCGTCGCGTCGCATCATCCCCCTGCGCAGCAGCAGCCCGACCCCGACCTCCCGCACACCCCCTCGCACCCTCCCCCCCATCGTACCCCCCGTCCCTCGTCCCATCGTCGCCACGCCCGCCCCCATGACCACCAACCCCGACCGCTCCCCAAATCCCGAACGGGGACCAGCGGGCACCCACGGCGGCGGCAGCGGCAGCGGCACACCCAAGCCCAAGACGCCCACCAACGCAAAAGTGGTCGGTGCCCCCGTCATGCTCGCCCAAGCCGCCTCGTACATCGCGGCGGCCAATGCTGCAAAGGCGGCCAAGGGCGCCAACGCCGTCGCAGCCCCGAGTGCAGACGACGCAGACGGCGCTGACGGCTCGTCGACCCCCCCCGCCGCCGCGCCCCAGCCCGAGGCCGACCCTACGTCCCCCGCCGCTGCCGCCGCCGCACCCCCAAAGCCGTCCGCCAGCGCCGCCGCCGCCGCCGCCGCCAGCACTGCCGCCAGCACCGCCGCCAAGACCAAAGGCCCCAGCAGCGCATCACCTCCGTCCCCCAGCGAGCCGCGAGCCAAGAACATTGTCGTCGTCGGAGGTGGAATCGTCGGTGTCTGCACGGCATACTTCCTCGCCATCTCACCACATCGCCCCCAGGGCTCCACCATCACTCTGGTCGAGGGCACGGGCGTCGCGTCAGCAGCAAGTGGCAACGCCGGTGGTTTCCTTGCACGCGACTGGCACGGCCCAGCCACTGCCAGTGAGTACCTTGCACAACATGCCGACCCATATCACCCCCCGACACCCATGCGGTACAAACCTGGGTGCCGAATATCGCAGTGACAGGCTGCTGCTGCAAGTCACCAGCCTGCACAACCATCTCACATGCGCGCTTTGCCGCAGGGCTCCCGCGCCGGAAGCTCGTTCGCTAAACCCCGTCCGAATCTTATTGTTGTCCAGCACCGGAGCACGGCTGACGCATTCCCACAGGTCTCTCGGCCATGTCGTTTGATCTCCACCGCAAACTCGCAGAGCAGTTTGGTGGTGCAAAGAACTGGGGCTACCGCACAGTAGACACATTGGTACGTGTTCCCGCACGAAATACTCGCACACCCGGCTGACATGTCCAAAGTCGGTAACAATTGACGGGACCTCACCGCCTGATCCTGACGCGCGTTCGCCGGTCCCGTGGCTGCCCCGCGGAAGCATCGCAGCGTCGTCGTCGTTGGGAACTCACAAGACGACGGCGCAGGTCCACCCGCGACTCCTCGTCCGCTTCCTTGCAGAGCGCTTCCTGCGTGAGCCCGGGACCTCGCTCGTGCTCGGCACCGCACGTGCCCTGGCCCTCGACGACAACCGCCGTCCCACCTCGCTCATGGTCGCCCTCAAGGAGGGCGGCGAGCGCATCATCGACGCCGACGCCGTTGCCCTCACCGCCGGGCCGTGGCTCGGCCGTCTCGCACAGGAGCTGCTCCCCTCGTCATCTGCCAGAGGTCTGGCCGTCGACGGACAGATGGCCCACACCCTGCTCATCCGCACAAAGGAGCCGACCACCCCGCACTGCCTCTTCGTCGACCTCACCCTCGCCGATGGGGCAGTCTCCGAGCCCGAGGTCTATCCCCGGCCTGACGGCACCACTGTCATGTGAGTATCGCGAGGGCGAGACAGGCGGCGAGAGGGCAGGGAACCAAAGAGGGACCACAGGAAACCTGCGTTGAAGCCAATAAAGAGAAAAAATCGACTTGGCCAACAAAGCTCCTTCAAACTTGTTCCGCCCCCACCCGATTCATCCCTTTTACTGACGTTATCCACAGCTGCGGTGCATCGTCCGACGCCCCCCTTCCGCCCACGGCCGAGGACGTCGCCGCCATCCCAGACTCGGTCGCGAAACTCAAGCACCAGGCAGCCGCCATATCGCCGGTGCTCGGCGCGGCGAGCGGCGCCGTCGTCGAGTCGACCACTGCGTGCTTCCTTCCCATCCCTGACCGCGGGCGCCCGATCATCGGCAAGGTGCCGGGCGTCGAGGGTGTGTTTGTCGGTGGCGGGCTGAGCTGCTGGGGCATCACACAGGGTCCCGGAACAGGTCTCGTCCTGGCCGAGCTCATCCTCGAGGGCAAGGTCGTGACGGCGGACATTTCCAAGGTTGCTCCTTGAGCGGCTGCTGTCGTTGGGTCGAGCCGAGCGCGTTTGGGGAAGGCAAGTGCGGCGGAGAGAGGGCAACAGAGGTGGTGGTGCGCCAGCAGAGGACATCACTGGCAGCCTAGAGCCCGTAGAGTTGATCTATCTTATTTATTATTATGCCGTCTGGTTGTTCGCTTGGGAGGGGTCTGGCGCGTCGAGTGCAGATGCGTGCACAGGCGCGCACGCGATGGACAATGCGAGTGTGCGGCACCGCGAGCAGCACCGCGAGCGTACAGCACCGCGAGTATGCAGCACCGCGAGTGTGCGGCACCACGCGCAGCCTGTGCCATGCAGTTATGTTGACCACATCCCTGACGTTCACGTCGCGTCCAGAGTCTTGAGAGGTATCCCCGCGCGACACGGGCCACGTGCATGCTACGCCGACCACCAGCACCCAGACGACGGCGGCGGCCCAGCCCCTCCCAACCGCGGGCCACCAGCTCGTGTCCAGCACGGCCAACAACTGACGCCGGGCGGCCGGACAACCGCCCAGCAACGTCCACATGTGAGCTTTCGCGCTCGTCCCGAGCTCCTTTCTGTCCCCAGCCCTTGTCAACCGGCACCACGCGCGGGCGAGCGTGGGAGCGAGGGCGCGGCATGAGGGAGAGCCTCGCCGAACGATCTGACCGAGTGGAGTGGAAAGGAACAGGCTGCTTGTCCTGTCGCTCCGGATGCGGGTTCTATCACGGCAGATGGGCGCGGGCTGCCCCGCCGGGTGCCGTGTGGCGGCCAGCGAGCTACCACCCGTTGGTCGTGGCGACGGGGATGCTCACGACCAGTCTTCAGCTTTCCTGTCTCTTGGAAAGCGGCAGTCAGCGTGCTTGTTGCTCAGGAAGACGACTCGGGCGTGTCGACCACGCACCTACACCCGCGCCGCCAGCCACCGCCAAGGCGCGTCGCGCCGCAACCGTGGCCAATGGATGATGACCACTAGCACTGACGACGACCCACAAGGTCCGAACGAATCACTGTGCCGCGAGTGCGATGCGTAGCCCGCAGAGCCCACCAGGCACAATATCCCTCGACTCCGGCCGCGAGCTCGAGACCACAGTGCTCGCCGGCGGTCGACGACAGTACCCTGTCAGCCCGTGGACGGCTATGCCCTTGGGCACTCCATCCTCTCTCTCTCCGCTGACGAAACCGGCACCGAATTGCCAGCGGATAGGCGGATAGGCCTCCGGTCGGGGGGCGGCCCCGACCTGCTAGAATGGGGGGTTCTGCGAGGTCCAAGGCGGCACTGGGTTGACCGTTGGGGCTGGTCTACGCACTGTCGCATCAGGGGTCTCTCTCTCTCTGTGCCATCAGGACCCTCTACGCGAGTGGTCGACTTGCGTGCAGGTCGCCGCGCCTTCGCCACCGCCTCGCCGCCATCTTGGGTCTGCGAGCGTGTGTCATCGTCCGCCACTGGCCACAAGGGTTGAGCTCACAGCCACGGGCAGGACTTGGATGAGACCGCTGAGCAGCGGACTGGGGAAGGAACGCCTGGTCAAGCTGGCGCTTGAAAGGGAGCGGGATGAGCGCTGCCACATAGGTGTGAGTTTCCAGGACTTGCCCCTTCTGGATGGTTCGTAGGGTAACCACCTGAGTACGACCCAGTGCGGCCTCTGAGCCGTTCGACCTCGAGGACGTGGTTGCCTGCGCCTGCCTGTTCCTGTTCCCAACCAACACTCTGTACATTGACGGAGGACCGGTTCCGTGGGGAAGTCGCGCGTGAACTTGCATTGCGTAGGCGGCAGGACAAGGCCGTGCGCCACTATCGCCGAGGGCTGTACGGTCAAGTTTTATACTGCCCCCCGGCGACTTTGACCCTTCCTGGCTCCACTACTCCACTCCTGGCTCCGCTACTGTGCTCACTAAATTTCCACCTACTCTGTACGCTCGACGCTACCGGGGGACACCGACTTTGTTGCTGAAAGAAAGCGGGCGAACGAGCATGATCGTCAAAGCCAGGGTGCCAGTTACTCTTCCAACACGAGCCACCCCGTCTCGTCTTCCACACCGCAGCTGCGGCGGCAGCCCAAGCTGCCAACGGCCCTTCTGCTCGACACCCTAGTTGGTCGCAGGGTCAGGAGGCGTGCTGTACATGCGGCGGCACAGGTCCGGACGAACGTTTAACAATGGGCAGCTCCCCGCGCGTTCGTTTCTCGTATTGCGCAGCCCCTGCCTCGACGCCCAGCACATACCGCGTATGCTCAACGTATCTCTGGGCTAAATTGTCGCGTCGATGGTATTACCCAGGACAGCAGGGCTGTCCCGGTGGGATGGTTCTTGCGACCAGCGGATGGGGACCGCGCCGGACCCCTCCGGGGACCTCAACGAGACATTTGCGCGGGCAACGTACCCCCTGCCCCACGTTCCGTCCCCGCGGGCACCACCACTCCGGGTTGCAGGCGGTCAGAGCGAACAGTGAGAACGACAGTTAGAAAATGCTGTTGAAAATTGCAGTTCAGAGATGGCGCCCAAAGTTGCAGTGTCTGCGGCTATCAGAGCGCGGCCATCAGAGCGCGGCCATAAGAGCGCGGCCCTAAGAGTGCGGCCACAAGAGCGGAAGTGGGAAAATATCGGCGCACACTCGGCGCCGCACCGGTGCTGGGTTTGTCGCCTGCGGCACCAATGCGGCGACGGGCACGTTAGACTGGCGGTAGACGGAAGTGTACCGGGAGGTCGTTCCTCCTGGACACAAGGTAAGAGACACGGGTGGCCTGCTTTAAAAGCGCCTGGGGACGCCCCAGTAACCGAACGCAGTTGCGAACCAGTGGAAAGAGAAAAACTCCACGGGCTGCTCCAGCCTGTTCGCAGCCGGGGTTCTCAAGGAGCATACCCTACTGGGGACCCAGGAGACCTCGCCGCCGCGCGGCCCGGCAGACAGCACTCACAGAGACATTAACAACCTTTTCAGCGGCGCCGTAAGTGGAAACCACACCCAGACATGTCGTGGGTGGCGCTGCGGCGGTTGGCGACCCGACCCAGCCGCCGTCGCAGCGTTTGCGGCCGAGATCGGACTGAGAGCTGACGTGCGTCCTCCCAGATGCGACTGCGGCCTCTGCCGCGGCACTCCTGCGCTCCGCACGCGTTCCTAAGACCAGAGACAGACCAACGCCGGCAAGGCTAGGCAGAAGAGAGCGGCTGAACGTGGACACGGTCGTGGCTGATTAAGCCAGGACAATTAGGTCCTAGGTCTCGGCAGAGGCAGCGGCGCAGGCGGAGCGGAGGCGTCGAGGCCCCCAGCACGGCCAGGAGCTCTGCGCCTCCCGCCGCAGGCGGACCGCACTGAGAGAGGATTGTCCTGCCATTGGCAGTTGCCCTCGGCGCCGTTCTCATCCCCACGCCCCGCGCTGCGCACCGGCCTTTTGCGCAACGCTTCCGGACGACATTAACGGGCCGACGCGGCGTGCACTCCCGGCGTCACGTGCGCGAGCCCTCTCCCCGGCCCCGCCTCCCCGGCCCCGCCTCGGCGCCGTCCCCCCGCTCGCTGCAGGCGCCCCGCCGGCGCCGCTGCCGCCTCGGCGCCGGAGACTCAGGCCCAGGCACCTCAGATTACATACGCCACACTCCCAGCGGTGAGCGCACATTGTTTGCTCATGCGATGGCCGGCACCGTGGCCTGGTCTTCATGGGAAGCGATTGGGTGGCGGCGGCGATTGTGGTCACAATGTGGTGGTGGTGGTGGTGGTGGCGGCAGCGGCGGTGGCGGCCGAGGCGTATAGGGTTCGCCCGGGGGGGGGGGCGCTAGGCGTCATCTTGCTCGCGGGCCTTGCTCGCTGGGCCTTGCTAGCAGGGCCAACGACACTCGTAGGGATCACGGGAGCGGATGGCCGTGGTCAGGTGCTGGGCGTGGTCATAGATCCATTGTCTCGTCCGGGCAACGACGACGGCGGCGACGACGAGGAGCATGGCCTGGTGGGACGAGGGCAGGCCGACGGTCAGCTGGTGTCTCGGTGCTCGAGCGTGTGGCAGGCGGCTGTCTCGAGGCACCGACTGCCACTCGGCCACAATCTCTTCGGACTTGTACATCTGCCACACAGGGCATGACATAAGCATGCTTGTGGATAACGTAACATGAATACATCGGCACTCGGTCGCCGTAACTTTCGCGATAACACACGCCACAATAGTGGACTGGATGGGGAGGAGACTCTGGCGGGCTGTGACTGTGGACGGGAAAAAGAGAAAAGAGAAAAAAAAACTAAAACTAGGGGAGAGAAGGGGAGGACGGACTGATGATAATCAACTTGTCTTGGGTCGGAGGATGTTCAGATGGAGAACAAACAATCGAATACCGGTACGTTGCTAATGGCTACAATCCCCGCGGGGATGAACTGGATCCTCCTGCTGTTGTTGTATTCATGTGAGTGACGAGGGCGCGGTCAGGGGTACTGTTCGGAAGTGGACGGGCGCTGGCCGACACGGACGTCCGATGTGGACGCGCGGCCGGCGAGACCGCCAAAGGCGGGGACAGCTCCGGGGGCAGACCGGCTATCGGGGATGCCACCAACAACATTGGGATCGCTCACGTTGGGGACGTAGAGGCCGAGCTGAGCGACGGAGGGGTCGCGGGGGATGGTCTGGGCGACCGAAGGCGACATGCTGACGTAGCTGTTGAACTCGCTGTCCGGGTTGGGCGGGGGGAACGGAGGCGTGACCAGCTCAGACGTGGCAGAGGCCGAGCCGCCGGACGAGGTCGCGGCACGGTGGCCGTACGGTGGAGTCGGGTTTGTGACAGGTGACATGTCAATGTAGGCTGCCAGTTCGTCGACGCTGCCGACCGAAGCGTGGGCCTGGTGGTGGCCGGAGCGGTCGTCGGCGTACGTAATCGAGTCCTGAGACGGGTGGGGTTGGTGGCCGTAAGCGACGTGCGTCGACGCATGGGGATCGGCGTTGACGTTGAAGTTGAACGGCATGTTGACGTACGCCGACTGACAGGTCAGCTTGTGGTGGCTTGGCGCGGGGATTTACGCACATAGTTTGCAAAGATCTTTTTGAGAGCCTGCTCCAGATGCACCCAGGGGAAGACCTTTAGGCCCTTGTCAATATTTCTGGGCTTGGGGTTTGGGTAGTTCATGATGTGGGCGTAAAAGTCCTGCCACTGGCCCTCGTTCTTTTGCAGAGTGGTAGGCTTGAAGCTCTCGAGGTTGCGGCGGATGCGGTTCTTCTCCTCGGTGGTGTAGCGGGTGCCCATGAGGCATTCGAGGAGGTAGATTGCGTCGACGGATGTGAAGTAGCAGTCGCCGCGGGCCTGGTGCCAAAGACACGAGATGACAATCATGTTGGGAGTCCAGTCCTTTTCCTCGACGGGCTTGAAGGAGGCGCGGACGACGTGTCCCTCCTGTCGGCGTGTAAACTGCACGAGGCAGCGCTGGTTGTCAAACATGGTCTGCGACCTGGGGGAAAAAAATGTCAGGACCGAGAGTGGGTGACTGTGGCACACTGGCACTCACCAGTTGGACCTCATGGTGTTGAGATCGCCCTCAATCTCCAGACGAGCCTTGATGCGCTGGAGGTAGGGGTTGGTCGCAGGTGCATTGGGGAGCAGCTGGGTGGTGCGTACGAGCCCAGGCTGGGGCGGGGTGGGCGGCGAGTCGTAGACAAACGAGGTAGGGCCGCCGGCGGCGGGCATGGCTGGGAAGAGCTCTGTATGCAGTGTGAGCAACCAAACGTGGTCGGGGACCACCAAAAAGTACTGACCGTCATCACGACGCCTGCGCATCGGGGCGCGTGCGGCGACGGGAGGCTTGTGGCCCGGCGAGTCTTCGAGCTTTTTGCGTGCGCGCTTGGGGGTGCCGGCGGCTGCAAGCATGTCAGCCCATGGTCAAACAGAACGGGGATTCGGGTATGAACAGGAACAAGACACAGGGCAAAAGGCCGATTACGCGTGGAATGGCAGTTGCAGCCGCGCTGATTCCTGTCCATTATAACGTAACGGTCTCGGGGGTTTTTGGCCGGCGTTTACCTCCGGTACCCAGAGATCAAGAGATCATCCGATTGCGCATATAGCGCAACAGCAAGTGACTCACAGGCGTCGCCGAGAAAGTGGAACTCGCCCAAGTTTGCGCGCTCGACCACACCATACGGCTCAGTGATGGCTTCGAGGACGACGGGGACACTCCAGGCGGTGGATCCGCGGAGCCCGGCGGCCTGGAGGGACGGGGCAATGGCCGACACGATATAATTGTCATTGTTGGAGATGGGTGCCTGGACCGACGTCTCAATGGCGAGCATGCCAAACATCAAGCGGATGCGGTTTCCCGTCGAGTCTGGGGTGGGAGGGAAATGCAGGTCGCACGTGATGCGGATGGGGGTGCCTTCGTAGCCCTGCTGCGGTGCCACCTCGAAGATGGTGATGACACGGGGGCCCTGTGACGGCGGCGGCGGGACTTGGCTGAGATCAACCGTGGGGCCCGGCGGGCCCATGGGGGCGAGACGCTGGTCGGCGTATCCCCAAGGGGGGTTGGGGTCGAACGGTGCTCCCAGCTGGGACCTCATGGTGGGGGGGGGGGGGGGGAGGGGGGGGGGGGGGAGGGGGGGGGGGGGGGGGGGGGGGGTCGGGGGGGGGGGGGGGGGTGGGGGCGG